>OZ034803.1:65849835-66009835 GCA_964028335.1 Altica lythri | reverse complement strand
GTATTTCTCGTATGAGAACAACTTGTATAGACAAACAGAAGGCGCCCCCATGGGATCCTCACTATCACCAGTAATTGCCAATCTCTACATGAAGTATTTCGAAACCAATGCACTAAGTAAAGCTAAAATGAAGCCGACTTTTTGGAAACGCTACGTGGACGACATCTTTATCATATGGCCTCATGGAAGACCCAATCTTGACAATTTCCTTGATGAACTAAACAACATCCACCACCGAATACAGTTCACGTTAGAAGTTGAAGAGAATGGCCAATTGCCTTTTCTTGACCTACTTATTACAAGAAACAATGACCTCACAATTGATTACACGGTATACAGGAAACCTACACACACTAATAGATATCTGAATGCTAGATCTCATCATCACCCTTCCCAATTGCAATCGGTAGCCAGTACACTGATATCCAGATCTATACGCCTAACAAAAACAACGAACCGACAAGAAGAACTTCATAACATCACAACCGCCCTAAGACAAAACGGATACCATGAACACACAATCAAAAAAGCACAAAAACAAGCCACGAGACCAACAACAAATAAGGAAGAATACGACATGTCCAAACCAAAAACTAAACTGCCATATATAAAAGGTGTAACAGACGTGATTGGAAGGATTCTAAGAAGGCATGACATTTCCACAATCTACAAGCCGCAGACTACCTTACACAAAATAATAGGCAATCCAAAAGACAAAATACCTTTAGAAAACCAAGGCGTATACAGCATCCCGTGCAGTAACTGCGACAAAGAATACATCGGACAAACAAATAGAAGAATCTCAGCCAGAGTACAGGAACACCAGAACAACATCAGAAATAAGCAAACGACATCAGCCCTTTTTCAACACCACCAGGAAACGGGCCACACAATAAACTTCCCAGAAACAAAACAGATTGCACCTATCAAACACTACAGAACCCGCATAGTTAGAGAAGCCCTCGAAATAGAGAGAACCAACAGCCTCAACAAAAGAGACGATGCACAAAACATCTCCAACACTTGGAAAAGTCTCCTCAAAAGACAATCCAATCCAATTACCCAAGAAGAACAAAAATCCTTGGAGAATACTCAGACACGGGCAGAACCAATAAGAAACACAAACGCAACAAGGACAGCCGTACCCATCCAGGCCCAAATACAGTCAGGAAATAATCGGCGCGGTCAACGACCTCGGGTGGAGGAAACGTCAACACCTGAACCGCACCGCCCACCAATCACAGAACAGCGATATAACCTGCGCCGCCGCCGACGCGTATAAAAGCAGCAACACAGGACCACGCAGCTCATTCCAAGTTGAGCAGCCGCAAAGGAAGCATCACTTGAAAATGCCAGCTGAGATGTTGGCGAAACGTCGTGAAGACACAAACAACCAACGGATTGAAACCCGGAACACCACTACTGTTCATTCTACCATCCGTGAAACACTACATCATAACATATATATTGTTATGATATGATTGGTTCATAAAATTTTTGTATTTGATAATAGGTAACTGTCTTTATGTGGGTGTTTAAAAATTTTATTTCAGAAAGAGTTGATAATTGTTGATTTTGTTTATGATTAGATTGTTTTAAGAGGTTACCTAGGGAAGAGGATTATGATGGATTGTCATTGAGTTAGAAAAAAAATGTCATAAAGAAAAATTTGGATTATGATTATAGAATTTGAATTTGAGAAGAGAGTTTAATTTTAAAGTTTATGAATTTATGTAATTGAAGTTAAAGTTAAAAATAAAAATTGAAAATAAACAAACAAGAATATAAAGAAAGTTTTAAGTTGAATCCAGACCAAATTGCACGAGAAGTAGCCGGAGCAGAAGAAAAATAAGAATCCATTACAAATTGACGAACCAACGTGGGGCCAGAAAGAAAACGAACATTTTTTAAAGACGATAGCAGATCAGGCGGATAGAAAAGAAAACAAGAAGTTGCCGATAGCTGATAGAAAAGAAAACAAGAAGTTGCCGATAGCCGATAGAAAAGAAACCAGGATAGCCGAATTTGAAATTAATTAGTAGAAAAATTGTACCTACTCTGGGGTAAGATTTTTGAATTTCTATATAGAGACAGTTTTTTATTTTTGTTGTTTATATTTGAAATAGGGGGGATACATAAATTCTGTTAAGACATAGTTTATAAATATTTAGGTTGATACAAATCATTTTTATAAAAATTTTTGATTTTGACAGTGTCAATAAGACATAAGAAATTTTGATATACGGGGGGTGAATTAAAATTATAAATTTAATACACATATTAAAATTTAAATCAAATAAAAACAAATTGAATAATTTTAAATAATAAAATGGAAACAAGAAGAAGGCAAAACAAGAAACAGGATGTACAGATGCAACAAGGAGATCATCAAAAAGATGAGGACATACAGATTATGGGAACAAATGAATCAGGAGATGAAAAAGAGAATACCACGATAATAGAAGCAATTATTGAAAGTAATGGCAACAAACATGAAGAAAGCGATATGGATAGGATGTTTAAATTTTTAGAAAAAATGAATGAAAAACAAGAAAAAATGAATGAAAAACAAGAAAAAAATAGAAAGGAAGATCAAGAAAAACAGGAAAAAATGAATAATAACTTAAGAGAAGATTTGAAGAAGAATTTACAAGAAAATACAGAAGAAATAAAACAAGATATGAATGCAATGAAAAAAGAAATAAAAGAAGATATGAAAAAAGAAATAAAAGACATGAACAAGAATATGGAAGTATTTAAAGATGAAATGAAGAAGCAGATGGAAATGTATAGAGAAACAATAAAAGATATGAAAACAATTTATGACAAATCAGTAATTAATAAGGATTTTAAGACTGAATCTCCTGAAGAAAAAGATATGGGGAAAAATGAAAATAAACGAGAAAATGAAAGAATACAAAGAGTTATGGAAGTAAATACTATGACAATAGCAAAGAAATTTGAAGATGAAACAAAAAAATTACAAGAGATGCAAAATGAGAGAACTGAGGATAGTTCATATATGGTAATACAGGAAGGAAAAAGTAAAAATAAATATTATAAAGAATATGAGACATATAAAAACAAAATGAAACAAGAATATGAAATTATGAAATTAAAATTAAATAATGAATATGAAGAGGATAAGAAGAATGAAAAAGATAATTATTATAAAAATGAAGAAATAAAATATGAAACTGAAATATATGAAGTTAATAAAAATGAATTATATTATTATATCAATAAAATTAAATATAAAACTGAATCTAATTATGACAATGAGAAGAAAAGGAAGAATAAAACATACGAGGATAATGATATAAATTACTTTGAAATATGTGATGAAATTAGAAGATTAAAGAAGGTTTGGAAGGATATCATATACAATTATAAAAAGAGAAAAAAATAAAATAGTTAAATAAAAGTAAATAAGATTAAAATAAAATTAAAATTAAGATTAAAATTAAAAAAATGAAAGAAAATAAATATCGGGAACAAACTGATTAAATAAAATAAATCAAAAGTATTAAATTGATAGAATTCGATTATAACGTTAAAATAAGGTATAAGAGTAAGGGATGATATGAGAGAAGATTAAATATGAAATAAATTTAAAATTATAAAATGTGTCTTAAAGGAAAATTTTATTTTTTAAATTTAGGGGGATTTTGTTATGATATGATTGGTTCATAAAATTTTTGTATTTGATAATAGGTAACTGTCTTTATGTGGGTGTTTAAAAATTTTATTTCAGAAAGAGTTGATAATTGTTGATTTTGTTTATGATTAGATTGTTTTAAGAGGTTACCTAGGGAAGAGGATTATGATGGATTGTCATTGAGTTAGAAAAAAAATGTCATAAAGAAAAATTTGGATTATGATTATAGAATTTGAATTTGAGAAGAGAGTTTAATTTTAAAGTTTATGAATTTATGTAATTGAAGTTAAAGTTAAAAATAAAAATTGAAAATAAACAAACAAGAATATAAAGAAAGTTTTAAGTTGAATCCAGACCAAATTGCACGAGAAGTAGCCGGAGCAGAAGAAAAATAAGAATCCATTACAATATATATATATATATATATATATATATATATATATATATACTAGCTGACCCGGCGGACTTCGTACCGCAAATCATTTATGTCATTCTTCCATTTTTCGTTTTTTCAATTTATTTTGATTTTATCGTTTTCATCATATTTTCTCGTTAGTTATTAGGTTTATACTATTTTTTTTTTCGTTATATTTTGTAGTTTATCAATAAAATATATTAGATGCATAACAATACTTAATTTAGTAAGAATTTCTCGTTTAAATATAAGTGATATTAACTGCGTCACCTTACGGTGGCGTGATTAAAGTAATCAAATAAGTAGTGGTTGCTCGTTTAATGGTGGTAACTTCCATTAATACGAATATCATATTCATATTAACCATTAAAAATACAGCATCCTACTGATTTTCACGACAATCGCAGAAGTTGTTACTCTGCAGTGCCACCTCAAACCTTCTCCGTGGAAAAATACATATGCATACCAATTTTCATGACAATCGGTTGAACGGGGCAGAAGTCGCTACTCTGCAGCGCCACCCGGTGGCGAGTGGCATCAATGAGCATATTATGCAAACCTTCTCCTTGGAAAAATACATATACATACCAATTTTCATGACAATCGGTTGAAAGGGACAGAAGTTGCTACTCTGCAGCGCCACCTGGTGGTGAGTGGCATCAATGAGCATAACATATAAACCTTCTCCGTGCAAAATACATATACATACCAATTTTCATGACAATCGGTTGAACGGGACAGAAGTTGCTACTCTGCAGCGCCATCTGGTGGCGAGTGGCATCAATGAGCATAGCATATTCGTTTTCTCCGTGAAAAAGTTCATATACATACCAATTTTCATTACAATCGGTTGAACGAGGCAGAAGTTGCTACTTTGCAGCGCCATCTGGTGGCGAGTGGCATCAATGAGCATATCATATAAACCTTCTCCGTGGAAAAATACATATATATACCAATTTTCATAATAATCGGTCCAGTAGTTTTTGAGTTCATCGATTTCGTACATAAAAACACATCCTTTTTTATATATATAGATATATATATATTGTTATGATATGATTGGTTCATAAAATTTTTGTATTTGATAATAGGTAACTGTCTTTATATAGGTGTTTAAAAATTTTATTTCAGAAAGTATAGAGTTGTTTATTTTGTTATATATTTTGTTTTAAGAGGTTACCTAGGGATGAGGGGGATAAATAGAATGATTATGAATTTTGAAATGAAAGAGATAATTGTAATTTGAAAGTTGATGAATATTTGTATTTGAAGTTAAAATTTTAAAATAAAACTGTTTATAAATAAAGTGAATATTGTTTAAAAGTAGAAGCACGACCCTATAGCCGGAAGCAAATCAGAAATCATAATAAATTTATCACCAAGTCTGAGGAGCACCACTGATATTATAACAAATTGTCGATCCAACGTGGGGCAAGAAACGAAAATCCAATTCCATAACAAATTGACGAACCAACGTGGGGCCCAAAAGAAAACGAACACCATTTAAAGACGACAGCAGATCAGGCTGATAGAAAAGAAAACAAGAAGTTGCCGATAGCCAATAGGAAAGAAACCAGGATAGCCGAATTTGAAATTAATTAGTAGAAAAATTGTATTCTGGGGTAAGATTTTTAAATTCTTATATAAAGACGGTTCAGTTTTTTTTTAATTTGATGTTTATATTTGAAATAGGGGGGATACATAATTTAGTAAGACATATTTTATAAAAATTGAAATTTTTTTTTGACAGTGTCAATTAAGACATAAAAAAATTTATATTGATATACGGGGTGAATTAATACTATGCGATATTATAAATCTAATAAACAGTAAAATTTAAATATTATAATAATAAATTAAATATAATAAACAATAATAAAATGGAAACAAGAAGAAGACAAAACAAGAAACAGGATTTACAGATGCAACAAGGAGATCATCAAAAAGATGACATACAGATTATGGAAACAAATGAATCAGGAGATGAAAAAGAGAAAACCACAATTATAGAAGCAATTATTGAAAGTAATGGTAACAAACATGAAGAAAGTGACATGGAAAGGATGTTTAAACTTTCAGAAAAAATGAATGAAAAACAGGAAAAAATGAATAATAACTTAAGAGAAGATTTGAAAAAGAATTTACAAGAAAATCAAGAAAAACAAGACAAAAATACAGAAGCAATAAAAGAAGATATGAATTCAATAAAACAAGATATTAACAAAAATAAAGAAGAAATGAATAAAAATATGGAAGCAATAAATGTAAATATGGATTCTATGAAAAAAGAAATAAAAGAAGATATGAAAAAAGAAATAAAAGACATGAACAAGAATATAGAAACATTTAAAGATGAGATGAGGAACCAAATGGAAATGTATAGAGAAATATTAGAAGAAACAAAAACAGAAATAAGAAATGAAATGAAAATGAGAAAAACAGAATTAGAGGAATTACAAGAAGTAAAAATAAAAATAATTATACAACAAGAGAATATGGAAAAGAAAAATGTAAAAAAAGAAGTGCAAAATACAGTAAAGAAGATATATGAGATGAAATAAAAAGGAATAAATGTAATACAAGAAAATGAAATTATGAAATTAGAATTAAATAATGAATATGACGATGATAAGAAGAATTATAAAGATAAATATTGTAAAAATGAAGAAGCAAAGTATGAAACTATAAAATATGAAGGTGATATAAATAAATATAAAAATAGATATTATTATGATAATAATAATAAAATTAAAAATAAAACTAAATTCAATTACAATAAGGAGAATAAGAAGAAATCTTATGAAAATGGTGATATAAATTATTTTGAAATAGATGGTAACATTAATAGAAGATTAAGGAAGATTTGGATGAGCATTATATATAATTATAATAAAAGAAAAAAATAAGTTAATTAAAAGCAAATAAAATTGAGATAAAATTAAAATTAAGATTAAAATTAAAAATAAAGACGAAGAAATTGATAGATGGCAAAGAATAATATAATTTCATTCTGAACGCTTTACAAGTTTTTGAAAAAACATTTTCAAAGACAATGACCGTTCAACTAAGAAGAAACAACTACTTCCTGGGCTATATGCCCCAACGGATATTGGATTATACTTCAAAGTCAAACGGGGTTGGAGTATCTACAAGATAACTTAACCCAACCATTCTAGTTTGCAGTTAGAAGGGACAACATAACTTATAGACCGGTTTCGGTGTATTTGCACCTCGTCAGTATAAGGTATATGTTATCCGTCAGCGAGCTGTAAAGCATAATCACTGACTAAAGATTGAACTAAAATCGTAATACTTATATATCTTTCAATAAAGAAAGTTTAAAGGACACGATAGTAGTGACATCCTTACCTCTAACTGCAAACTAAAATTCGACTTGACACAAGACTTTCGTCTTGATCTATAAACGAATAATTACAGAAAACTGTATCATTGTCATATTCAATAAAGCGTGTTTGTCAATAGATGGCAAAGAATAATATAATTTCATTCTGAACGCTTTACAAGTTTTTGAAAAAACATTTTCAAAGACAATGACCGTTCAACTAAGAAGAAACAACTACTTCCTGGGCTATATGCCCCAACGGATATTGGATTATACTTCAAAGTTGAACGGTCATTGTCTTTGAAAATGTTTTTTCAAAAACTTGTAAAGCGTTCAGAATGAAATTATATTATTCTTTGCCATCTATTGACAAACACGCTTTATTAAATATGACAATGATACAGTTTTCTGTAATTATTCGTTTATAGATCAAGACGAAAGTCTTGTGTCAAGTCGAATTTTAGTTTGCAGTTAGAGGTAAGGATGTCACTACTATCGTGTCCTTTAAACTTTCTTTATTGAAAGATATATAAGGATTACGATTTTAGTTGAATCTTTAGTCAGTGATTATGCTTTACAGCTCGCTGACGGATAACATATACCTTATACTGACGAGGTGCAAATACACCGAAACCGGTCTATAAGTTATGTTGTCCCTTCTAACTGCAAACTAGAATGGTTGGGTTAAGTTATCTTGTAGATACTCCAACCCCGTTTGACTTTGAAGTATAATCCAATATTTGTTGGGGCATATAGCCCAGGAAGTAGTTGTTTCTTCTTAGTTGAACGGTCATTGTCTTTGAAAATGTTTTTTCAAAAACTTGTAAAGCGTTCAGAATGAAATTATATTATTCTTTGCCATCTATTGACAAACACGCTTTATTAAATATGACAATGATACAGTTTTCTGTAATTATTCGTTTAGGAAGAAATTGATTAAATAAAATAAATAAAAAATTTAATTGGTAGAATTTGAAAGTGAATTTAAAATTATAAAATGTGTCTTAAAAGAAAATTTTAATTTTTAAATTTAGGGGGATTTTGTTATGATATGATTGGTTCATAAAATTTTTGTATTTGATAATAGGTAACTGTCTTTATATAGGTGTTTAAAAATTTTATTTCAGAAAGTATAGAGTTGTTTATTTTGTTATATATTTTGTTTTAAGAGGTTACCTAGGGATGAGGGGGATAAATAGAATGATTATTGATTTTTAATTTGAAGAAGATACTTGTAATTTGAAATTTTGTAATTGAAGTTAAAGTTTAAAATAAAAAACTTAAATAATTTGAATATGGTTTCAAATAATTAGAAGCACGACCCAAATAGCCGGAGCCAAAATAAAGCAGATTTCCATAACAATATATATTGTTATGATATGATTGGTTCATAAAATTTTTGGATTTGATAATAGGTAACTGTCTTTATATGGGTGTTTAAAAATTTTATTTCAGAAAGTGTAGAGTTGTTTATTTTGTTGGATATTTTGTTTGAAGAGGTTACCTAGGGACGGGAAAAAAAAAGAATTTGGATGGTTATTATGATGGATTGTCAATGAGTTAATTTTGAAAAAAAATGTCATAAAGAAAAATTGGGATTATGATTATTGAATTTCAATTTGAAAAGAGAGTTAGAATTTTAAAGTTTATGATTTTGTGTAATTGAAGTTAAAGTTAAAAATAAAATTTAAATTAAACAAACAAGAATATAAAGGAAGTTTAAGTTGAATCAAGACCCAATAGCAGGAGAAGTAGCCGGAGCCGAAGAAAAGTCAGATTTCATAACAAATTGTCGATCCAACGTGGGGCAACAACAAGGATAGAAAAGATTTCAGAATAAATTGATGAACCAACGTGCGGCGCAATTTGTCAAAAAGAACACCCAGACACCCAGAAAAGAATAAAAAGAAACAGGACACCAAGCCGATCGAAAGAAACTGAGATAGAAATTTTGAAATTTCATATTAGAAAAATTGTACTCTGGGGTAAGATTTTTAAATTTCTATATAGAGACAGTTTTTTTATTTTGTTGTTTATATTTGAAATAGGGGGGATACATAATTTCTGTTAAGACATAATTTATAAATATTTAGGTTGATACAGATCATTTTTATAAAAATTTTGATTTTGACAGTGTCAATAAGACATAAGAAACTTTGATATACGGGGGGTGAATTAAAATTATTAATTTAATATACATATTAAAATTTAAATAAAATAAAAACAAATTGAATATTTTAAATAATAAAATGGAAACAAGAAGAAGGCAAAACAAGAAACAGGATTTACAGATGCAACAAGGAGATCATCAAAAAGATGATGACATACAGATTATGGAAACAAATGAATCGGGAGATGAAAAAGAGAATACCACAATAATAGAAGCAATTATTGAAAGTAATAGTAATAAACATGAAGAAAGTGACATGGAAAGGATGTTTAAACTTTTGGAAGAAATGAATGATAAACAGGAAAAAATGAATAATAACTTAAGAGAAGATTTGAAAAAGAATTTACAAGAAAATCAAGAAAAACAAGACAAAAATATGGAAGCAATAAATGTAAATATGGATTCTATGAAAAAAGAAATAAAAGAAGATATGAAAAAAGAAATAAAAGATATGAACAAGAATATGGAAGTATTTAAAGATGAAATGAAGAAGCAAATGGAAATGTATAGAGAAAAATTAGAAGAAACGAAAATAGAAATAAGAAATGAAATGAAAATGAGAAAAACAGAATTAGAGATAATTATACAACAAGAGAATATGGAAAAGAAAAATGTAAAAGAAGAAATGAAAAATACAGTAAAGAAGATACATGAGATGGAAGAAAAAGAAAAAGAAATAAATGTAATACAAGAAAATGAAATTAGGAAATTAAAATTAAATAATGAATATGACGATGATAAGAAGAATTATAAAGATAAATATTATAAAAATGAAGAAGCAAAATATGAAAATAAAATATATGAAGGTGATAGAAATAAATATAAAAATAGATATTATTATGATAATAATAATAATAAAATTAAATATAAAACTAAATTCAATTACAATAAGGAGAATAAGAATAAACCTTATGAAGATGGTGATATAAATTATTTTGAAATATGTGATGAAATTAGAAGATTAAAAAAGATTTGGAAGGATATAATTTATAATTATTAAAAAAGAAAAAAGAAGTTAATTAAAAGCAAATGGGATTGAGATAAAATTAAAATTAAGATTAAAATTAAAAATAAAGAGGAAAATAAGTAATGGGGAAAGATTAGAAAAAGGGGGAAGAAATTGATTAAATAAAATAAAGGAAAATTATTAAAATGGGTAGAAATCGAAAGTAATTGTAAAATAAGGTAAAATAGTAAGGGATGATCTGATAGAATAATAAATATGGAATAAATTTAAAATTATAAAATGTGTCTTAATAGAAAATTTTATTTTTTAAATTTAGGGGGATTTTGTTATGATATGATTGGTTCATAAAATTTTTGGATTTGATAATAGGTAACTGTCTTTATATGGGTGTTTAAAAATTTTATTTCAGAAAGTGTAGAGTTGTTTATTTTGTTGGATATTTTGTTTGAAGAGGTTACGTAGGGACGGGAAAAAAAAAGAATTTGGATGGTTATTATGATGGATTGTCATTGAGTTAATTTTGAAAAAAAATGTCATAAAGAAAAATTTGGATTATGATTATTGAATTTGAATTTGAAAAGAGAGTTAGAATTTTAAAGTTTATGGTTTTGTGTAATTGAAGTTAAAGTTAAAAATAAAATTTAAATTAAACAAACAAGAATATAAAGGAAGTTTAAGTTGAATCCAGACCCAATAGCAGGAGAAGTAGCCAGAGCCGAAGAAAAGTCTGATTCCATAACATATAAAACGAACAGAGCGTTTTGTGACAGTCTAAAAATGTCCAAAGATGATACATAACGTATCTAATGCCATAATGTCAAAAGTAATAATTTCAGTTTTGAACTGAAATGGTGTCGGTTAGAAATTTCTAACACTTTAAAAGACACCTTTATATTGAAATGGATCTTTCTTCTGAAACACCCTCCTTCAATACAATTCTTGGTCGCAAATTCCAATATTTTCAAATTTATTGCTAGTAACAAAAATAAATAAAAAAAAAATGATTTTGCACCTTGATTATAAAATATAAAAAAAATTATTTCTAAGTTTTCTTCCTTTGCCTGTTCTTCTATCTACTCCTCTGTTTGTTAGCTCTTTTTTTCTGTTGTTCTATACCTTCTATCTCGTTCTTTCTGCTCCTAACTTGTTACCTCGACTATTTCTCTCAGCTCTTATACCTTCACAGTTCTGGTTTCTATTTCTGTTTGCTCCAGCTTTATTTTTATTTTTCCAATTATTCTTATACTTTTTTATTCACCTTTCAAATAAAATTTCTTTGTATTAAATTTTTTATTAATGACAAATCAATCAGTAATATTAACTTAACAACGTAACCATCCAAAAAACAAAATAATTTTACAAAAAACATCTAAATAAAAAAAAACTTAATCTAGACAACCAATTTACAAATAATGGATCACGTTCCAACATTCCATTGAAGGAACATGCACCATGAAGAAAAATCCATATCAATTCAATATATTATATATATATATATATATATATATATATATATAGTAATTTAGATTATTGGGTATGCAGCAAAATTAAGGAACGAGTGTACTCTTATAAATTCTTTAATCCAAGCTTTCGGCTGTGGTTACAGCCATCATCTGGGAAGCTACAATACATTATAATTAAAGAAACTTAATAGCACTAATATGAGAAAGTGTACTTACAACTTTTTGAGAATGTTTTTAAAAAGGTGATAAATAAAAACATGGATTATTAAAAAATGTAAAACATACTTTATTTAATTAGCCAGCAAAGAATTCTCTTTCATATATATATATATATATATATATATATATATATATATATATATATATATATATATATATATATATATATATATATATATATATATATATATATATATTGAGATGATATCTGAATATATGATATATTATGTGCTAAATTAAATATGTAACAATGATTAAAAGTATAATCTTAAAACCAGGGAAGAGTACAAAGCATTGGTATTTGGATAATTTATATTTCATTTTTAGAATGTTAAAAATTATTATCTTCATTCCTAAAAAAAAAGAAAGATAAATAAAATTAAAATATTAAAGATAGATTTGGTTTAAAATTATTTAAATATTTGAATTAAGTGTCAAATACTTACTTTTAAAAGACTGCTTATGAAAATCCATAATATGCACATTTGTTTTTGTAAAATTAATTAGAAATGAGAAATGCTAAAAAATAAACTTTTATTAGATCATAGTAAAAATTGTGTAATTAGAGTAAGAAAATCTAGAATGTATAATTTGTTTTGTTTAATCATAGTCAAGTTTGTTTGTTAAGAAATGTATTAGATTGTTACGTTGTTAGGATATTCAATTGTTAATTTGTTTGTTAGTGATTGTTTCTCTTGGTTTGAAGATTTGTAAGGGAGCGGACGTTAATAAAAGTTCTGAAATTAAAATTGAGTTTTTTCAAAGTATATTGGAGAAAAAAGATTTGAAAGATATATTAATATAACCAGAGTTAAGAAGAAGCTGTATTACGTATTTATTAACGGGAAGAAAGAATTAAAAAGCATTTAAAAAGATAAAAAAAGTTAATACGTAGAAGCATCAATTGAAAAAGATTATTTCATAGTAGATGATAGAAATTAGCAAGTTAAGAAGAAATTGACTTCTCTAATTACTTACCAGTTTGTGGAAGATAGCAGATTTATTCCAAGATTGAAGTAAGATCAGCATTTTTATGGTTAGTAGCAGTTTCATGGGCGCAAGAAGATTGGTACCACAGTGTGAAGAGGCTTGAAACGGTATTTTAGTTTATAATTTAATAAAATGTATTTTATTTGTGTATTCTTATGAACTGAACTTACTTTTATTTTAATTTGAGGATAATTTTGAAAATCACTATTACATATAATCAGAATTTTTCATTTCATTATAAGTGTTTTATTAGCATTTGCACAATTCACTTTCACTGTTTATAAATTAGATTTATAAGTTATACCTTGAAAGTCGTTCCAGCGCATATTCCATCACCATAGGCGTTTCAAAAAAAAAAAAAAAATTAAATTAAAAAAAAATTATATTTAGAACAATAAAATTACAATAAATAATATTAATTTTCAAAAGTTTGAACTCTATCCTGAGATAAGAGTATTGCTGGCAATAGTAAGCAAGCAGACCTGGACTGGAACGAACAGTTAATAAGGCTCCTAGCATTTTAGCTGCAAAGGCAACATTTAGCGCAGGGTTCTTACGGGTAAATCTGTCATGGAAATATTGTAAGGGAGATGGCACAGCTTTGGAAATTGGCGTATCTGATCCAAAGAAATATTAAGGTGCCCTATTTTTTTCAGAAAAGACACCACCTGTCGCAAGGCTTATTTTAGACTTGGAGTTCTTCCAGGACAGTAAGTAGTTTAGGAGGTTCGATGTAGCACTCATTTCAGAGCCTGGGTTAATTAGCACAAACTAACAGGTCTCTTGAAGAACTTATATGCAGTAAATTTGCTTGAGTTCCGAAGACTACATAAAAGCTAAACGGAACATAAAAATAATGCCTTTAACAAATATTTATACTAGGTGTTTGAGATCAGCAAGATTAAGGATTACAAACGAAGTTAGGATAATTCACAGTTAAGCATCCCTGCGTTATGATGTAATTACCGTCAAGGTAGATAAAAAAAATACGAAGGAAACAAATCGTAGGCGAAATTTGATTATGATGCGAATACTCACCATCTGACCTGAGGCATTACCAATACCAAAGAAAGAGATGAATCATAACTACCATGTATAGATAATAAACGCAAAAATAAAGTAACTAATTTTACAGTTACTACATCATATGTGAGTAAAGTGATTAAAAACTAGTATAAGTCGGTTGAGGTGACCTGCTTTGATCATTAACATCGACATGGGCAAGGGTTATCAAAAAAACCTATCATAATCCTCGTAAAACTGAATGGAAAACAGATCAAACCGACCAAATGTTCAGTTTGAGTAGGATCAAAAAGATGATAAAACATGCTAAACAAGCTGCTAAACAATTTCAAAAACTTGTAATGGCAGCGTATCAAAAAAAATTTTCTGAGATTAAAAAGTACTGTTATAGGAAAGTACCAAGCTTAAAAAATATCTTCATATCAAAGTATAACACCACTCCTGACAGAGTTTAGAAAATACTCTCATGTGGCGAAGAAACTCTAAAGGATTCTTTAAAGTCCATTTTCTAAAACAGACGCTAGCCATACGACAGCATACTAGACTAGAAACCATAACTTATGGATCTAGAGAAAACTGACAGTTGATAAAAATAATGATAGAACAGAATACAGTTGTATAAGCAGAAAACTCGTTCAAGGTATAAAAATCACCAGGACCAGTAGTGGTTTTGGCTATATTATTGCAAAGGAGAATAAGATTTCTACTGAAAAAACTTGCTCTGCAGTTAAGGACAAGTTTATCACTTGGATACATACCAAAAGCATGGAGACTAACTAGGGTAGCATTTATACTTAAATCTGAAAGAATTGGATAGCATAAGCTCTTAAGGCTAATAAGTTTGTATTAAAAGTCTTTGAAAAACTGCTCAATAGAACTCGGAAGTAGATATAGAACAACACCAGGAATGGTGCGATAATGAGATCAAAGATTATACGGTTACAATTGGTTAACAGAGTACGACTAAGATTGAGAAAGGTTCAGGAAAAAAAATTATAGCAGTGATGTATATGTGGAAATATCTGTCTCACTGGGAACTGTTTCCAGGAGAGATGTAAGCAATCTTATAAAACGCATGGGAGTGCTTATGAATCTCAGCGTATAAATATAGAGATGATCAAGGTGATATTGAGGTGGCTTCCAGACTAGTATACAAAAGCCGAGAAGAACTCGAGGGCTTGGATTAACTGACCTACAAGGAAGGCAATGCTACTTTTGTGGTTTCTGTATTTTCGGTGTTGGGTATCGAACAATTCCCACATAGGTATATCAAGGAAAAAGTGGCGTCGCTTTCGGGACAGAAAAGTTTATTGAATGGTAGGTTCTATACATAAAAATTAGTGTAAGAGATTAATGATACAATGAGATAGTTATAAATTAATACAAATAACTTCAATATTTGATTATTACATTTATTATACAACAGCAACTAAAATAAATTAAAATATATAAACACATTATTAAACATATTTTGTTGTATCATGTCACAGATTCGCTATTTTCTTGTTTGTTTTTTGTTGTGATACTTTGCACAATTAAATTTAAACAGTCGAGACTAGACGTAGTAGATGCTATGTCACAACCTGAAACAAAAGTTCTTTATTAGTAATTACTCATTTAACAAAAAAATGCGAATGATGCCTAAGCATCGTGTGAGCTTCTAAACATCGATTAAAAAAGTGGTGAATTTAAACCGATTCTTTCAACTCTAATATCATCCTGTATCTTCGAAGTTCACAATCAATTGTTGCGGCATTTTTTTCTTCGATGAGAACATAAGACTACAGAGTACCCTGCATGGAGTTGGAGTTGAGGGAACAAATATAATCAATTTATTGAGTAAAAGTCATTCTTCTTTATAAAAAGTCTTGCCTGTCAAAAAAATAGGTTTGCCGTTATAGATTCACCATGTGATTTACAGGTTGTTGATAAATAGAAAAATATGAAATTGCTTTAAGTTTAAAGTTATATTATTTACTAGGTGTACCTGCGACGTCGTTCGCGTGGCGTGTTGATTGTTGTTTAAAAATTTCTTCACTCACCCCATTAAAGGGGTGGGAGGAGAATTTTTTATACACCAGATGTTATGTTGAAAGAAGAGAAATACATCTGTGAAAACCGCATTCGAATCGGATCAGTAGTTTTCATGTAATACGCGCACAAACATATAGATAGACAGACAGACGTACAAAAAAGATCTAACCACATTTTTGGGTTCTATATCGATGTACCCGTGACGTCGTTCGCGTGATGTATAGATTGTTGTATTAAAATTACTCCCCCCCACACCGTAAAAGAGTTGGGGAAGAAATTTTTATACACCAGATGTTAAGTTAAAAGAAGACAAATACATATGTGAAAACCGCATTCAAATCGAATCAGTAGTTTTCATGTGATGCGCGCACAAACATAAAGATAGACAGACAGACAGACGTACAACAAAAAATCTAACCCCATTTTTGAGTTCTATATCGATGTACCCGCGACGTCGTTCGCGTGACGTATAGATTGTATAAAAATTTCTACCCCACACCGTAAAAGTGGTTTTCCCAACATTTCCCTTCACTGCTCTGCTCCTATTGATTGTAGCGTGATGTAAAGTATCCTATAACCAGCTCAGGAGTATAAAAAATAATTCTAACAAGTTTCGTTAAAATCCGTCGAGTAGTTTTTGTTTCTATAACGGTTATACAGACCGACAAACAGACAGACAGACAGACAGACAAAAATTTTACTGATTTCATTTTTGGCATCAGTATCGATCCCTAATCACCCCCTGATAGTTATTTTGGAAATATATTTCATGTACAGAATTGACCTCTCTACAGATTTATTATAAGTATAGATATGTATAGATTATTTTAACCATATTTTTGATCATAATAGAGTAAATCAAATAAAATTTTACTTTATTCTATGTAGCTGTCTCCTGTCTTTTCAGATCTCTGAATAAATCTAATACCGGTATTACATCTACAATTTTATCGTGAAGAAATTGACGAATAAATTCAAGGTCATCTTCACGATAGCGACACCTATTATCTAAATTCCCGAAAATGTTTGATGACAAGCAGGTTGACCAACCTTTAAAGATTTTAACAAATTTTTGTTTATTCTCCACTCACATCCAACTTCGAATAACAATCAACTATTAAAAAATCAACCACTAAACATCCTTGAAACAAAAATTGTTTTTGTTGTCTTTTGTTAAGTTTGGCACCCCTGAATTCACCATAAAATTTGATAAAAATTAGAACAAGTGCTAATTCGAAAAGTTGGATGAAACCTTATGGAATAGCTATCCTGAATTTATTCGTGAAGAATTTCACGATAAAACTGCAGATGTAATACGGGTATAAGGTACACTTTACGAATGATCTGCGGTTTATTTAATTCTGTTATTGCTTCTTTTATGGCTCTTTTTTATTACGGAAGAGTGAGTGAGTAAACATGTTGTTTTAAAGCAACCCTTAAAAATGAAGAAAATTGCACAATTTTTGTTTTATTTAGTCTATTAAAATTATAACATATTGTTTAAAATAATAAATAACAATACTTCTCACTTGAGATCAGTTAATATTTTTCCCATTTATTACAATCCCGTAGTTTATATACGCTACACAGGAAAAATAAAAATTTCACAATTTTTGTTTTTATTTAGTCTATTAATATTCAAAATGGTATGAATAATACATAATGATACTTTTGACTTAAAGCAATTTCCTTTTTTTTATTCATTAACCCCCTGCAACATTGAAACATTGTTAAAAAGAATGTATTTTTATTCCTCTCGTCAACTTAATCCAGACATACCAACAGAAACGCACATACAAACACACACACGCGCTTGCACACAAACACCACAAACACACGCGCGACCACATACACGCGCGCACGCATGTACACACATCACGTCAAGCACGCACACAACCATACACATACACACACATATATATTGATATGGATTTTTCTTCTTGGTGCATGTTCCTTCAGTGAGTTGTTGGAATGTGGTCCATGATTTTTAAATTGGTTGTCTAGATTAAGTATTTTGGTATTTGGATTGTTTTTGTTTAGATTATAAGTTGTTTTAGGTGTTGATGATTATTATATATAAATTTGTCAGACTGAAAGGTTGTAAAAAAGATTGTAATTTTGAAAAAGTCAGTAAAATAAATAAAGTTAAAATTTTTATAGAATTTGATTAAAAATAGAATGAATATCAATATTTAAATTAAAATAAAAAGACTAGAAGAAAAATATCATAAGAGGAGTTTATAAATAAGTAAAAATAAAATTATTGGACATAAACCAGAGAAGATAGCAGGAACAGAAAAGCAGTGAGGTCAGGGCTGGAAAGTGGTAGGAGGAGATAAAAGGCAAGAAATAGAAAGTATTGGAGCAGAAAGAAGCACCGAATAGGAAGAAATCAGAAATTTGAAGGTATAGAGAAAGGGTTGAAGAAAAGAAAAAGGAAGTAGAGTAGAAAGAAGAGGAAGAAAAGAAATTTTTATATTTATATTTTTTTTAATTTATTTTTAGGACAATCAATTTAAAAATTTTGGAATCCACGAACGATAATTTTATTGAAGAAGGGTGTTCCGGAAGGAGGATCCATTTCAATATACGAACGGAGCGTTATGACAGTCTTATAATAAAAAGATGAAACATGATACAAGTATCTTGCGTAATGCTGTCAGATTTGTGCATGGTTAGAATTTCCTAACTCAAATGCACATGATGCTGCGACGTAGATATAAATATCAACCAGTCTATACCAGGGCAAAACCAACTGTAGACATGTTTCGGTCTTGTTAGACCTCATCAGTACAATATAGTTTGTCTCTTCAGTCACTAATGAAGAGACATCCCCGGATAGATTTGATGTCAAAAGTCGCGAAAGTGAGTATAACTCGTAAATTTCGTAAGTGCGCCATCTCTACTCCAAAAATGGCACCGTTCCTGCGACGTAGAAATTCGATTTAGGAATACAAATGTCTTGGTCGTTGGCGACTTTAATGCTAAGTCACCTAAACCTTAGCCTTCCTGGACAAAAGAGGCTAATACTTAGAGGAATGGTTACCTACATTCCCTAAATCTCTTAATGCTGAATAAAGAGGTAACCCTCACTTTGTTATAGGAAATCAGAAAACACTTTTAGCTCTTACCGAAAATATTGCTAAAGATATAACCAAATGGAATGCCATACACATTGCGAGGAAACCCTTAGTGTACACCGTTACATACGATTTAATATAGCAGGTCACAAGAATGCTAAAAAGAAGAATAAAACTCATCTAAGGTATGGCGTAAAGTATCTGAGCTGGAAACGTAGTAGAAGTAGTAGTAGTTTACAACTTGTATGTAAAAGCTATTCCACGCTCGTGTAAACGTCATATTCGCGTCCGGGTCATTTAACAACCTTTCCACTCGCGTGGAACAGAGCGCATTGCATACCCGTTATAGAATAAACCATTTTTTATAAATTTTGATCCTAGAATAAGTTGCTGTTTATTTTCCAATGATAGTTATAATTCTTTCTTATAGCTTTGTTAAATCATTTTATATGTGACATCGACACGTATTGTAATAATACTAATTTATCCAATGTATGTTATTTATATCTATTAAAACAGTGTTTTACTGTTTCAATAATTTATTTTTGGAATGTGCATCCTTAGATCTTGTGACGTTTATATGCTTTTTCAAAATAGCACATATTTTTGACGATTTTAGTACTGTCTTTATTTTTAGGATAATAAAATAGTAAATAAGAATCTATTTTAATTTAAACGTTGTAATGAAAATTGGCTGGAATAATCTATATTTTAGAATAGAAAATACCTGTTTAGAAGAAAAATGTTTTTAAGCAAATAAGTAAATTATTTCTTAATTTGTTTTCCTATCTATTCGAAAGGGAAAAAATACTTCAATTTATTTACCTAAATTTGGGCGTTCTTAACTATTTCACTAAAATGTTCTATTTTGATGCAAAACTTACATAGATTGATAGATATTCATTCGATTTGGCTGTTAGCCTATATCATTGCGACCTTCATCTCTTGGAAGGATTAAAGTACCTTGTCTAGCCCTGTCTCCACTTCATGAGACCTAGTATCGTTGACAGTGGCCTCTCCTAACTTGTACCCGCCAGTTTACATTGGCATAGGGCATGAAAGGCGGATTCTTTCTCCTTTTGGCAGTATCGACAAATGTCTTCATCTGACTCAGATATTTTCTAAACCAACAATGTCCTGTCAATAGACTGACAATCATTGTGACATCGTTTCGCCTTTGTAATATCAGCTCTGCAGTAAATTTCGCAGAGTATCTTTTTATGAACACTCTGGCTTATCGCTTGCCCAGTGATTTTTCCCACCACTCCTGGGTCTTCTCTAGCCATCATTTCACAATGGTTACCTTTCTGAACGTTTCAGCAATCCCGTTGAATGGTTCTGGGATATTAGCTCCCGCTCGGGGCAATTCACCAGGCTTCTCATTGCTCCGAAACCCTGAGTGCACTGGTACTGATGCCAGTGTCAAAGAATTCGGACTTGCGACATGTGTAAGGCTGCTCGCAAACACGACCACTTGTGGTCGACACTGGTGGCCACCACTAGTAGCTCTATACGGCGTTTTAGTGGCTGCCACTGGTGGTCGCGACAAAACGCTTTGTGCCGCTACCAGTGGCTGGGATAAGTAGATTTTTTGGCTTCAGTCTCTAGAAATTGTTTTAATAAAGTCACTATAGTTTGACAAAATGGATATGTTGGTTATTTTGTTAATATTAAGACGAAGACGCAGACGATGTATTTTGCAACGAATTTGACGTTTTTGGGTGCATCTCATATTAAGAACTTGAGAGCGAAATGAATTTTATAATTTTTTCGAAGAATTGCAACTTCAAGATTACATTTTTTTTGTATTTTTGTAATGAGATGTAGATTTTTCAAAGAATTATTATTATTCCTTTAAATCATTGGACTACCCACTAAATCTATAATTCAGTGTATGTGTTTTTGCAACTTTCATTTACTAACTACACCTATGAACGCAATCAACTGAAGTGGCTCCAAGAAGTGTCTGTGTTTACGCGGGGAAAAAGTGGCCGCCACCGACCACTAGCAGCGAGCGTCAACGGCTACCGCAGGTTGTCGCTTGGATAAACCACTTCGGAAGCCCTGTGTGCGCCGGGTCCATATATATGCCATGATAGTTTCAGTCCGCAGCTAGTGGCGGCCACCGGTGTAGACTACAAGTGGTCGTGTTTGCGAGCAGCCTAAAGCTATGGTTTCCTAGGAAAGCGGTGCCGTAATATAACGGCCGCTATAAAACGTTGTTATTATTTTTACCACGGGTGGTTTTTAAGAAAACGGTGGGCAACACCGCTACACAATAAAGCGGCACCGTCATTTTGGTGACGGCCGTCATAACGGTGGAAGACACTGCGTTCAAAGTTTTTTACCTTCGGTGCGGTGTGGAGTTTGTTTATTTTTATTCAATTGGAAATTGGGAACTGGTTCGTAAAATTATTTATCTTAGTTTGAATTTTATTTTTTAAGATTTTGTTACTATTATTCCCCTCAGGTATTTTTCGTATATTATTGTATTCATATCATAAAAGTTTAGTCCTTAAGTTACTAGGAATTATAAATATTTTTCATGCTCAATAAATTTCCATTTATTATGGGATTTACAACTTCAACCTTTCGTAAAAAATCTTATTCTTCCAAGTCCAAATCATCCATTTTTTGCTTTTAATACAGAAACACCTTAATTATTGTCAAATAATGAAACTAAACACAAGATATAAAACAAAATATAAACACACAAAACGAAAGCGAATACAAAAATGGATTTAGGCGGTCATTAACGTTGAGCTCTTACTTTACATCTGTGCTCACCGATAGCGGCCGTCTTGAACGGCCGTCAAATTACGGTCGTCAAATAACGGCCGCTTTATTGCGGCACCGCTATCCTAGGAAACCAAAGCTTAAGTGCCCTAACGCAGTCCCACTCCAGCTGTGAGCTTATTTATGCCGAGACTATCTCCTTTACAGTTGCTTGGCTCTCCGAGTATATGACTACGGTTTTACCTGTTATACCCTGACTCCGTTGCCCATAGTACGAGAGCCCACGACCAAAACCATGTCTCATAGCAATACGGCCAAAACCCTATGAAATCGTTAGATTATATGATTTTGAACCCGACTAGGTGTGCAGTAACGGTCGAAAGTGTAGCTACTGCGTGGGAGGCCATTTCTGCTGTGTCAAAAAAAAAGGCAGTCGGTATTATAGCAATACGTCTGATATCGATAATGTACATAGATTTTATAATTGTATTACGAAAAAGTTTGTTTTCAGACATTTTGCGCGTAGCATATAGCCTGAGCGCATTTTTGAAAATGTCAAAAAATTTAGCCGACCTGTGTCATAGCAATACGGATAATTTTTTTTTTTAACTTTTCGTATTGCTGCCAGGATTACCAAAAACCTGTTTTCAGACACTTTGAGTGTAGCATATACTCCCAAAAATGAAAAAAACGTTTCGGAGTCGCCCGGCAGACGCCTCAGCGCTTGTTACGCTCCTGCGGCGGGTACGGCTTTTCATATAACATATAACATATAACATCGTCGAAAATCTTGCAAGACAGAAGTTCTCCAGCATTACCACTGAGGAGTGGAAAAGAGTTTGCGAACATGTACATAAGTACGAATTAGATTTAATGAAAAAAGAGCATCTATTAGACACTGCCCAAGATTTAGTTTTCAATGTCAATACGGGCAGTTCCGAAGAATGGAGCTCAGAATGTTCAGATAATGATCTTACATTTGGCGACCAAATTGACGAAACTGGCAACTGAATTTATTTTTAGTTTTTTTTGAAGATTTTTTTTTAGTTTGAATTAGAATTTTTTGTTTAGTTTTTCAGAATTTTTTTTTTAGAATTTCTTTTTTGTTTTATCAGAATTTTTTTAATTTTTTTTGAAGAATTCATTTTTAAGTTTTTATTTTACAATTGACTTTGTTTCAATTTTGTGATATCTGTGAAATTGATCTGTGATATTTTTTATATATTTATTATTATTTATTTTTATATACGAACACTCGTAACCTCGCTAAAATTTATACCTCACCCCTCATCCCGTTGGCGTTTGAATTAAAATGTACAGATCATTTAACGTTTTCATTTGATAAAAGTCTCGTTAATTGGTGGAATCGATTTAACTTAATTACGTGTGACTTTAGCACACTTCCGGTTTACTCGGGAATTTTTTTTTCGAACTTCCACACGAGGATCGATAATCTCTTCCTTAACTGATCATGAATATTATCGATAAAAGAACGAGAAATAAATTAGTATATTTGATAGAAAATTTCTCCTTTGTGGTAATTTTTTTCAAGAGTCTGTTCAAAGCTGAGATCACTCGGTGGCTTCTGTCGTTATGAATATTGAAAAAAAAATAGTAGGCCGATAGGGAGTCGTATTGAAATTAAAATTAACGAATTATCTTCGTAATTGCAATTTTTATCACAGATACTTCCGGATTAGAAATGTTTGAGCTTGGATCTTGTGTGCAAGTATTTTTTTTTAGAATTAAGAAGGGAAATACATTTTGAAATAATTCAATGGCAACTAGAACTATCATTCATCATTCAGGGTCGCAACTTATTCATTGGTTTGTAACAGAGAATTCAAGATGCCTCAATACGATTTTGAAATGATATCTGAATATCGAAAAGTTGTCTGATAGAGAAGGTGCTACACTTAATTCGTCTGATATCAATTTTTTGCACATGTGGACAACTTATTTTATCATGTCCAACAATTTTCAGACATATTGCTATGATACCGATCGGTAAAATTTGTTAACATTTTAAAAAATGCGCTCAGGCTATATGCTACGCGCAAAATGTCTGAAAATTGTTTTGTTCGCATCAAATAACTAAAATTTACTAATCAAAAAGATTTTCAGACGTATTGCTATGAGACATTTTTTTTGTCTCATTTCTAATTTTTGTAAGTGATTTTCCGGGTTTACGCTACACCATTAACGTCTGAAAAATATGTTTCCGGTATCTCAGAACTATCATTCAACTACAGTCTGAAAATCAGACATATTGCTATGATGCAGTTCGGTAAAATTCTTTGAGAATTTTGAAAATTCGGTCAGGTCAAACGCTACGCGGAAAATGTCTGATATAGGTATTTTCGAGTTCAGGATAATCGTATCTATCGATTTGATGCGGTTTTGGCCGTATTGCTATGAGACAAAAATCTTGGTCGTGGGCTCTCGTACTACCAGGGTTATATTTGATGTAGGATTTAGGCATCGCTGAACCTAAAAAGTAATTGGACTAGAAATCACTGCAAATAATTATTACAGGTTGGACACAGGTGTTGGTGTATCCAAATAATCTGCGGTCAATATAGCTTTCAAACTCATAGCTAGATTGTTCGTAACTACTATTTTACAATTTGTTAGTACCGTTCAGTAAAAAAGGAACATAAATATATTATAAATAATATAACAGAGTAGGGAACCAGACTTCTTGAAACTTAATTGAAAAGGAAGAGAAGATTACGATACCTACTCTATCTCTCTCTACTAGGTTGGAAAGAGCATGGGATAGCAGAACTTTTTGACACTTTGTTGTAATGCGTCGATAGAGAGAGACAGATAGGGTTACTTACAGGCTGCCGTGTAGGTATCTTACCTAGTCTATTACCTATATCTATAATATCTCTATAAAAATGGCAAGTGGCAGGTATAAATTAATTAATGAAGATTTTGGTTAAAATATTGAATAATTTAAAATTTCTAAATGTTAGACAGGCATTACTAAAAGCCTCTGACCTTTACTTCTATAATAATAAAAAACAATGATCCAATGTATCAATGGCCGCGAAAGCCTTTCACAGTTAATGATCCAATGACCATTCTAAAAACGAATTCTTCAAACTCGATAAAGGGATCTCTTGTGGTGTATTCTGGCCTTGTCACGGTCAAAGCATTTATCATAAAAAGGTAGTCTGTTAAAAGTTCTTTTCATACATTGTGATTATTTTAAATTGCATACTAAAAGATATATTGTAAATCCGTAATTGGCTTTCTTGACTATTTGTTATTTTACAAATTAATACATACACAAAGTATATAATGAAAAAATAATATTTGATATTTTTAGTTTTATAACTAATTTTAATAGTTTAATAAAAATAAACAAAGTTAATCGGATGCCTCTTATTTTGCTAAACAAAGGCTTCACCGTCGCTCTGCGTTGATCGAGCCAGCGACTAATTTATTTCAGAATTATGCCGTTTTTGTAAAGCTCCGGCACTCATATAAAAGTCATACAAAGCGAGTAAACTAAGGGGATGAATTCACTGGCATATGAAATGTAATTTCCCTTTCCTGCTAAAAATATAATTTCATTTGGAAATTGAGAATATTCTGGGAACGGATAAAGTGACCCTCGCCATTTTGGTTTTTTACAAGACGGGTTAATCTATTTGTCCATTATGAGTATTAATCGAGGAATGAGGAGTCAAATTTGGGATAAAAAAAATAATACAGCTTATTTTTGTGTGGTGGGAGGGTGACTATGTTGTCTACAAGAAAATTTATATCGCACTCTCCCATTGCTAAAAAAGCTCAAACCAGTTTGAGAGGACGAGCAAACAATAATCCGATTTTCGTAAAAGAATCTTTTAAAATATTTTGTGATTATCGCCATTAGTATTTCGTAAGAATTTGTGGATCCATAACATTGACTAGATAGAAACTCCAAACTGTTTTTCGCATATAAGAAAGAAAGATGAGGTGTTAGCACTACGCACATTTCCGCAAAAACGGTTATGATACAGTTTTCTAAACACTGTAGAAATAAAAACCATGTCCAAATTGTTATCAACGGATAGTAAAGAAACAAAATTTGTATAGGAAAGCATAGAAATGAAAATGTTCTGTACCTCGAGGTCTAATTGTCTGTCAGTGACGTCATTGTGACGTAAATGTAAGTGGAACCAATGCGAGGTTTGAATGAATGCTCGTTGCCATGTTTAACTTAGAGAGACTTACTATCTTTGTCTTATTAACGCGTAATAGAAAGATATACTTTTAAGAAAAATGTCAACACTGCACAACATTATTAAGTGCGCTGGTGCCGATTGACATTTTTCTTAAAAGTATCTGTTTCTAACTCGCGTTAATAAGACAAAGATAGTAAGTCTTTCTAAGTTAAACCTGGCAACGACCATTCATTCAAACCTCACAATTGTCCAACTAGCATTTACAGTACAATGACGTTACTGACAGATAAAATTGGGCCTCGAGGTATAGCTAATAAAGTTTCATCCAAAAGTTCTTCTTTTAAGACGTTTTTTCGGTTTTTGGTCACATTATGATTAAATAACAATTTTTTACGTATTTCCAAAATTTTTTAATTTTTTCCAACATTTTCCAGTTTTTCCATCATCTTCGACCACGTTTAAATTATAAAAACCTACGAAGCACAGTTGAAAATGAAGGAGCAGATTCTTTTAACACTTTCACTATTTTGGTATGAATTTCTGTAGCTGATAAACATGCTAAAATAAAGAATTTCATCACTGCACGATATTCATTTTTCCATTGTAGCAAAATACACTGACTCGTCAACTTCAAATGGCTTATAAACAAAGAATAAATTAACAAATCAAAATAGATTTTTTGTAATTCAGTTATGCTATATCATAATTTTGACACTCATTCTAGATGCAAAATGTTGTTCATTTTGTCACTTGTTTTCATTTTGGCACTCCTTTTATCAAACAGTGACAAAATGAAATCACATTTTGTCACTCTTTGATAAATTTAATGGTTATCTCCATAGAAACAAACAAGGATGGCTTTGATACTATTTAGCAGAAGCAGGCCGACGTTAAATAATAACCAAGTAAAATAAATTCAAAATGAAAATGAAGCTGCATTACAAAAATCTTGTATATAAACACCATTCAAAACACCGTTTTTTTTTTGCACACGATGTGTTGGATCTTGGATCAGTCGCTACGCTCGTAATCCAAACTTCACATCTAGTGCAAAAAACACGTTCATTTTGCAACTAGTTATATAAGTAGCTGTTTTTGTGTATTTAAATGGAAGATGAAATATTAAAATATTTTTGCAACTTCATGGCAGGATTGGAGGAGATAGGGATTTTGCTGCGTGACCGAACTAAAAAAAATGTAATAGTAAAAAACCGTAACGAAAAGTCCGTGGAATAAAACCGTTAAATGAGCCGGGTTCGATTCCCGGCCGATGCTACTTTTTTTTTGTATATATCTCTTAACATTTACCTTTTTTTGTTGAAATATAATTTTTTAAAATCTTAATAGTTGAAAGTAGTTAGGAAAGGTGAGAAAAAATAAATGTATACATTACTCTTTAAAGCTCACCTTGAATTTTAAAGAAGCTTCTTTCTTAACGCCAAGATTTCACTGATTTTAATATTATTGACCGTTAAATGAGACGTGCACAGGCGCTACAGTCGTATACACAAGCGAGTAGTGTTATGTGTCGATTCTACATTAGTCGAAGGAACTTCGTTCCTACCTGATGTCCCACGACATCATTTTAACTTGTTTTTAATAATCTGTATTCAATAATAATACCTATTTGAGGCTTAATTAATTATTTTGATGAAATAGTGCTGTCTTTAAGCCGGACCTGTATTCTCTCATTAATTTTTTGAAATATTACGATGTACGTGGAAATAAACATCGAATCGAATATTATGCAATCCAGACGCAAGTGCAACATTTTCTAAACCAAAAAATTCTCGAATGCCATGACGCTATGATGTGGGCCTAATTAATAGTATCGTTTTGTAAAAATCGCGAAAGGAGACGTTCGGATGATGTTTACCAAGACATTTTATTTTTGTAACTCATTATTTTAATAGTCAGACATTTATCAGTGTTCTTGGATCTTAGGTAGATTCACCATGAAGCGGAAAGGTATTCTTTACACTTTAAGAAATTAAAATAACGACGAGAATAAACGTGCAACGTTTAAATTCATTAAATTCTGTGTGCATTAGTTATGCACTTAATAAAAACTTCCAATTAACAATTTGTCTACTATATTTGCTGGAATCATCAAAATTAACTAATTGTATTATCTTTAAGTGGAAATCTTCGAACTATTTGGCTGCATGCTTCTTTATAAAAATTTAAATACCTGGGTGAAAAAAAAATTTGATTTTAGCATTATTTAAATGTTTGCTTTTTATAAAACACTAGCGGACCCGGCGAACTTCGCACCGCCTAACACTAATGTTTTTTCCATTTTTGAAGTAAAACTTCTTTAGCGAGACTAGGAGTAAAAAAGTTATTCTAACGGACGTGACGTCATTCTAATAACAGAAACCGGAAACAAAACCTAATACTGACACGATTTTGCATGGGCGCCGGCAGCAGGGTGCAAGAGGGTGCGCTTGCACCCCCCTGCTATGAAAGAAAATACCTGAATTTCCCAGAAAATTATATATTTTTTTAATTTTTTTATTAAATTATATTATTGTTTGAATAAAAACTAAAGGCGTCGCGGTTGCTGTCCAAATCATTCTACATTCTATATATATATATATATATTAGATCATAATAGTGTGTAGATGCAGATGCACCCCCTGAAAATAATCCTGGCGGCGCTCATGCGATTTTGCCTCCTATATTAAATAAAATTAAATCTGTAATTGTATGAATTGACAGCTAATCATCTTGTCAATCGAAATACATTGCTTTATATAAATAGTTTTTTGTGTATAAAGTGTTTGTATTAAATATGAATAAACAATGTGGATTTATTAATGAAGAAAGTGATGACAAAATATTGATTGAAAATGAGTGAATAGGTAGGTACTCTATATGCATAAATTTTATTTTTGGTGTGTAATTACACTATTTATACCTAATTATTTATACCTATTATTTATACCTAGCTATTTTCGTTTTATAGACTTAAAGAGCTAAAAAGAAAAAGAAATTGTGAACGTCAAAGGGGATATTATAAGCGCCAGAAAGATTTGAAGAAAAATGACAAAAATGAAAAAATGACGAGACAGCCACATTCATTATGATTTGATTAAGTAAGTTTATATACATACATACATATTATGATAGTAAATAATTGTTTATACGGAATCTTTACGTTGAGTAAAGAAGCATGTTGCACGTTTTTGTTCATAAAATAATAATATTCAAAATATTTTAACACTTTCTTATACTTATTTTAGGTTTGGTTAGGTAGCCATAAAGGCCATAAACCCACTAGTCAAGATGGCTGATCTTTTACCACCAATAACAGATCCTTCGTAGACGTGAAGGAAACAAACTTAACTCAGGATTTTAAATTTTATGAAATATGCTATAAAATGCTACAAAATGAAATGGTTATCTAACTATCGAAGGCTCTTGTGTTGTGATGTATTACAATAAGGTAGATACAGCTACAAAATCACACATTCTAAACGTAATGTGTGTATATTTTTAATATTGTTTACCTATTATTGAAGCAAAACTTCTTTAGGCACGACTAGGGGTAGATTCTAACGGAAGATTCTGATGGAAGTAACTGTATAATTTCAGCTATGGGAGGAGTTTAAATTTCCGAAATTTATTTATGAAATTTTCAAACGGTTTCAAATACATTAATGGTATTTATAGACTAAAATCTATGTTTCACATTTTAGTTATCATAAACCTATTATTTCATATATAAAAAAAAAGAGTGTGCGTGTAACCTTTACGCGCGATTGAAGTAAAACTTGTTGACGTACGTATCGGAAAATAAATATTTAATTACAATTCAATCATATTTATTGCCTATATACTTTACAAAAAAAAATGAGATGTTATATTTATATTATTCATTAGAAATAGGAATTTGAAAGTTATCATTATTTTTTTTATATATGAAATAATAGGTTTATGATAACTAAAATGTGAAACATAGATTTTAGTCTATAAATACCATTAATGTATTTGAAACCGTTTGAAAATTTCATAAATAAATTTCGGAAATTTAAACTCCTCCCATAGCTGAAATTATACATTTACTTCCATCAGAATCTTCCGTTAGAATCTACCCCTAGTCGTGCCTAAAGAAGTTTTGCTTCAATAATAGGTAAACAATATTAAAAATATACACACATTACGTTTAGAATGTGTGATTTTGTAGCTGTATCTACCTAATTGTAATACATCACAACACAAGAGCCTTCGATAGTTAGATAACCATTTCATTTTGTAGCATTTTATAGCATATTCCATAAAATTTAAAATCCTGAGTTAAGTTTGTTTCCTTCACGTCTACGAAGGATCTGTTATTGGTGGTAAAAGATCAGATATCTTGACTAGTGGGTTTATGGCCTTTATGGCTACCTAACCAAACCTAAAATAAGTATAAGAAAGTGTTAAAATATTTTGAATATTATTATTTTATGAACAAAAACGTGCAACATGCTTCTTTACTCAACGTAAAGATTCCGTATAAACAATTATTTACTATCATAATATGTATGTATGTATATAAACTTACTTAATCAAATCATAATGAATGTGGCTGTCTCGTCATTTTTTCATTTTTGTCATTTTTCTTCAAATCTTTCTGGCGCTTATAATATCCCCTTTGACGTTCACAATTTCTTTTTCTTTTTAGCTCTTTAAGTCTATAAAACGAAAATAGCTAGGTATAAATAATAGGTATAAATAATTAGGTATAAATAGTGCAATTACACACCAAAAATAAAATTTATGCATATAGAGTACCTACCTATTCACTCATTTTCAATCAATATTTTTTCATCACTTTCTTCATTAATAAATCCACATTGTTTATTCATATTTAATACAAACACTTTATACACAAAAAACTATTTATATAAAGCAATGTATTTCGATTGACAAGATGATCAGCTGTCAATTCATACAATTACAGATTTAATTTTATTTAATATAGGAGGCAAAATCACAAGAGCGCCGCCAGGATTATTTTCAGGGGGTGCATCTGCATCTACACACTATTATGATCTAATATATATATATAGAATGTAGAATGATTTGGACATCAACCGCGACGCCTTTAGTTTTTATTCAAACAATAATTTAATAAAAAAATTAAAAAAATATATAATTTTCTGGTAAATTCAGGTATTTTCTTTCATAGCAGGGGGGTGCAAGCGCACCCTCTTGCACCCTGCTGCCGGCGCCCATGCAAAATCGTGTCAGTATTAGGTTTTGTTTCCGGTTTCTGTTATTAGAATGACGTCACGTCCGTTAGAATAACTTTTTTACTCCTAGTCTCGCTAAAGAAGTTTTACTTCAATAATGATAACTTTCAAATTCCTATTTCTAATGAATAATATAAATATAACATCTCATTTTTTTTGTAAAGTATATAGGCAATAAATATGATTGAATTTTAATTAAATATTTATTTTCCGATACGTACGTCAACAAGTTTTACTTCAATCGCGCGTAAAGGTTACACGCACACTCTTTTTTTTTAATTTTTACAATTAATTTTTTGTCATATTTTTTGTTAGTTACCAGTTTTTACTATTATATATAGTACTTTGTAATTTATCGGTTAGGTATATTATACATTAACTGCGCCACCTAACGGTGGTGTCATAGTTCTTAGGTAAGTGACTTTGCTCTTTTAAATATATGAGATATCAACTGCGCCACCTTACGGTGGCATGATATTACTTAGTTACGTAAGAATTACAGGTGTAAATTGATAACATCTCAACTGCGCCACCTTGGGGTAGCGTCATAATTATAAATTTCGTAATAAACGCGTCCGATCGCTGCAAAACTCAAAGTGCTATAGGGAAAATCGCGGCCTCCGACGCGCTATTTATAGGCATGCTGCCGCCGCTCCGGCCGGCCAGTACCACCGCAAGCGCTACGTCCCGCAATTTTAAATCTGTAAAATCTTCAAAAATATTCATTTAAATCTTGTGCTGTAAAGGAGCATATAGATCTATATTAAAGCAACAATGTATTTAAGCTATTTAATTGCTTCGAAAATTAGCCATTATTTGTCGTAAAAAGTAAATGACAAAAAAATGTTATTGTGGGATATCCATAAGAGATAGACATATACCATCGGGGAGTTTTCTGTAGACCTTTTCAATGTGTACAAATAATTAGTACATTATTTTGATAAATCTCGTAGGGTTCAGCCTACGTTTGCAATGTAAGCGGAAAAAAATTGATAATTAACGACATCACATTAGAAACCTCAAAAATAACAGTATTTCTCCACTATTTAATGGATGTTATTATACATATAAACCTTTCTCTTGAATCACTCTATCTATTAAAAAAACCGCATCAAAATCTGTAGCGTAGTTTTAAAGATTTAATCATACAAAGGGACATAGGGGCAGAGAACGCGACTTTCTTTTATACTATGTAGTGATTTAAAGACAGATTTAAGTTCCTACAAATGTAACCCTGTTATATAAATTATACAATTTTGGTGATTCTGATTGAATTTTGTGTTAAGAGTATTAAGTGGTTATATATATTCCAGAAACTACAAAAGCAACTTTTTAAAAGGTTCAATTAGTTTCTGTGAAATGTTTTCTGTAGTTAATACATGCCTTCAACAAATAACAGCAATGCTCTAAAATTTGACATAACACAGTATTAACTGATAGCCATTGAATGTTTGAAATTCTTTTAGGGCTAGAAACGAAATAATTATTATATATCTCTGGTAAGATCTTCCACAAAGCTTGGCAATTTTTTACATGAATTGTATGAAAAGAATCATATATGCATTTGATAACTTATAATGAGGGTAGGTATTTCTCGTTTTAACAACGCCATTAATGAGTTTTTAGAGCCTAACATAACGTAGGCCCCTTTCGATGCAAACTCTATCAAATTGTTTTTATAGGGAATGCCGTTGTCATTAAAAAAATGTTACAATATGATTATATAATGCCATTGCATCTGCCCCTAAAAGTATAATGAGGACCAAATATGCATCCTGAATATTGTTATCACCATTAACATATCTAACCACTTATTCTTGACAAGTTGAGGTTCTAAACCATTTTTCACTATCGCAGATATCTTTGTCCAAATACATACTAGTCCCACGGCAATTTTTAAATCGTGACAATTTTTTTTAATTAAATTTGAGATATGTTCCATAGTGGTACTGTAGCGTGTTTGAAAAACTCGAATAATAAAATTTCTTTTTTTAACAGTCTTTCTCACGTAGGCCGACCCTGTATCATATTTCAATCTAGTTGTCTCTCGCGCCAACTACCTAACGGTCAAGTGTAAGCAAATTTAGTGATTTTTCCCGAGTTTAAGATCAGATGATTAGGCGCGAAAGACAGCGCGTCACCCCAGTACTAACGACTTTTATTCATTCTAGTTTAAGTCTCAACGCGATTAACAACTTCGCCAGACACTAGTTTCAAATTCCCGGCAAATTTCCTTATTTTATCTTAAAAATTACTTGCTATTATGTGTTTCTGTTACAGTTTATCGTTTATCGTACCGAAGATTCACATAAAGATCTCCAGACAGGGTTTTCTTTAAGTTTCCTTGGTATATAGTGGAACAACGACGGCAGAAGTCCGCAATTGTTACTGTTACCATTTTCTTTTCGAACTCCAGCTACGAAGAATGGGTTTATGGTTCTTTCTCTAACTATCTACAAATCTAGACAAGAATGGTTCTAGATTATATCTTACCGTTAAGACCAATTACCGAGAGAATGAAGCCATATGCTAGAAATGTATCTCAGAAACATTTAGAAGATAATGTAAGTTTTTAACAATTTTTTTATACCTGTATCGAGCTATCAGAGTACCATTTATTTCTATGGAACATTTTATCTTAATTGTATTTACCGTCTTATCCATAAGTATAGTGCACAGTGCCGTAATGAAATTAACCGGGATGTGTTTTTTGTGTATTGCTTATCTGTATTTTTTTTATTATATTTTTTGTACCTACAATCTGTAAACTGTTTTACTTATATTTTTTTATCTTTAAATTCTATCACTCCTACTGATTTAATTAAGATTTATACCACCCAATATGAGTACTCCTTAACTCGAGTTAATATTAAAGCGAAAGGTGATATTTTTTTTATAACTATTTCATCTAAATTTTACCTCTCACTTTTCGCTTATCAGAGTACACGAAAATGATAAAACAATGTACTTAGCAATTATTTTCTGTGTATGAATAATTATGTTTTGGAACTAAACACAAATGTGTTTAGTAAAATGTGTTTAATATACCGTACCGAGATGTATCTTATATTTTTTTTATTTTATGGTTGTGTGTCGTTTTTATCATTACAGCTGATAATAAATATTGTTATTGTTACCTATAGATTTTTCTTTTCCTAGCTAGAGCCTGTTACTCTGATCAATATTTTCAGTTTCTCTAATCTATATTTTATTAAAGTAATAGATTTTGTTTTTTAAATGTATCTTTATCTTACCGATTTGATTTATAACCATAAGGATAAGTAAAAGGAAAGTGTAAGTATAATTTTTCTTTTTAGTATCTTAAATAAAAGTGTGTAATTTAAATTTTAGCAAGAACATCTGCCAAATTATCTAATTTTACCTTATCTTATCTTGTATCTCTTATATCTTTCTTATTCCATCTGGGTTTCTTATATTTCCCCATCCTCAGAATAAAAACATAAGTGGCTCCGATTTTCCTTTCTCTTTCTTTTCTTTCATTTTCTCTCTTTTGTCCCTTTTAACTTCTTTTATATTTTATTATTCTATTAAGTATATTCCTTTTTATCTTTTTAAAAATAATCAACTAGCTCGATCGAATCCACGCTCGCTCTCCTCCTACCCCCTGAGTGCCGTTCGCAAATGTTAACCTCTCAAATCGAGCATTTAACATCATGAGGAAAAAAAGAGGTTACAGTACATGGAAGATTATGTTTCGCAATAAAGGTAGCTAAACGTATTTCGGCTAAAAAATAAATCCTTGTTAAAAATACTTTCTTATATTTTTTCTTTTTGTGTTTTAGAAGATGTACGTACTTTTATAAAACAAGTGATTGATTTCTGTGAAGCAGTAGCCCTACAGTTTTTAATATATAATGTAATTTGATTTTTTTACGTTTTTAAAACTTTTTAAATATTTAAGGATTTAGAATAGCGGATTATTTTCTTGAAACAAGCGCGTTTTTATTTGTGATTGCTTGTGCGCTTTTGTAAATTTAGCTGCAATATTTAAAGATTCGGGATTCAGAGAAGGCACATCAACGACAGATGCGATACCTACATATAATTACGCAAACATTCAAAAAATATCATGAAAATAACAGAACTACAAACTACTTCATAGACTTCAAACAGGTCTTCGACACCATTCAAAGAAATAAATTGTTAAATCTAAATATACCTGCAAAGCTAATCGGACTAACATAAATGATTATGGACAGATCCCAAGCAAAAATAAAAACAAAAGAAGGCACCACAAACACAACCGCAGAGAGAGTTAGAAAGCAATCAAGAGAAAACAAAATACCTAATATTCACTGGAAAAGATAATAACCAAATAAATAAAAATAAAAATTGTACTTTTAAAAAGGTTCAACAATTTAAATACATGGGAGTAATAATGATTCGAAAAATGAGAGAATTGACGAAATAACGGAATAGCAGGCAATAGAATATATTGGAGATACCATAATCTAATAAAGGACAAGAACTTATCTAGAAATACAAAGCTGGAAGTATAGCTGTAACTACATACGCAGCTGAGACAATGTGCCTAACAAGTAAAGACAATGAAAGACTAAGAATATTTGAGAGAAAGATTATAAGGAGAATCACGGGCACAGCAAAAATGGAAAACGGGAAATGAAGAGTGAATCATAAAATTAAAGAATAGGAGAAGATATTGTCTGATTTAATAAAACTCAAAGACAGAGATGGAGAGGACATATAGAGAGAAGAAAAAACGATCTCCTGATCAAAAAAATTCATTAGATGGATACCAGAGAAAGAAAGACCGAAATGCAGTCCGAAACAAGGATGGCAGGACCAGGTCGATAGATATATTAAATCCTTGAGAGTGAGAAACTGGAGGGAAATATGCACAAATAGAAAAGAATGAAAAAAATCGTAAATAAACCCAAGTCGCAAACTTGTAAAAAGAACCATGAAGAATGCGGACTGATTCACCGCGTTAAACAAATCAAATATAGCTAGGCACACACGAAAGGGATTTTTAAAAGATCCGTCCTGCCGTCCAGATATGTCATATCTGTCCCGCATATCTGGACTGCTGCGGGACGAATCTTTTAGTCTCCATTAACTTACATATTTCACCCTTTATTATATCAACGGATTTGATATTTGGAGGAACAGATCCCTTAGTTAAGGGTTAAATCTGTAACAATTTGAGGAGATTGGACGGCGGAAAAGGTATTTTATACCAGTTTAAAATCCTGGCAGTCGTGTATGTGTACCTACGAATATGTCTGAACGTAAAAAAAAGAAAAGTTGCCCTTATGGGTTTGTGTGTGTTACAAATAGAAAGAAAGAAAAGAACATGATGTAGAAGTAAATGGGTGAAAGAATGGATTAAAGCAAGACTTAACTATGGTCATATGGCATTAGTACAGGAACTTCGGCAACACGAACATCATGACTTTAAAAACTATCTACTTTCCACAAACACGGTCTTACTCGGTATATTTCAATAACTTCTGTTATGATTTCTTTTGTCCATTCCATCTTAGAAATAAGAAAAATAAATAAACAATTGGCAATCGCACTGAAGCACGTGGTCACACACTAATTGGCAGATATTTATAAACGGAAGATCTGTGGCATGATGGAACTGCCGTCGTATTACCAGCGGTCCAGCGGATCTGATATGTCACGAATTTTTCAGGCTTCGGCCACTGACGTACATATAAACCAAGCGTCTTTGACTGTCACAGACCAAATCGTTTAAAAATCCCTTTTGTGTGTGCCTAGCTTTAACTCTATGTGGAAGGGCGGCAAACATCCCACTAGGAATGAAACCCCTTAAATAATAAACGCCTGATTTAAAGACGATCCTGAATTTTGGACAAGATTAGTTTTGTGATTTGGTTAATATAAAAGCCAAAAGTTATCTATTTCGACCAGTATGAACGTTTTTTACATTTTTAAAACTAAAACTACAACCAAACATTGAAAAATTCAAATTTCCAGATTGGTCAAGCAGAAATATTTTCGTATAAGTTGGTTTAACATAAAGAATGTAACTATTCTATAATTACAATTTTTAATATTTGACAAAATATAGAAAGTTTATAAAAACAATGAAAAGAAAGTTCCCTTACAGGGAAATAGTTTTTCCTTTCTAACCCGAATTCTTCGAATTCCTCTTCGATATACTTTTGCCAAAAACCGATGTTCCCACCAAATGTGCATGCAGGCACACAGTAAATGCCAGGATTTGCTCTCTTTGTTGCACTTTAACGTCGAGTTAGTTCACGGACGAGGCGACGTAGGAGCCAAGTCCGGAAATAAAAACGAGTACTGTAATAACACCTAACGACCATGTATCGTATTATATTTAATTTCATCCTGTTTTTATAAATTAATAAATTCATAAAAATTTTAACAGTGGTTCGTAGCTTGACTAAAAATAGTTCGTAACTTGATTATTTAGGTCAAATTACCTTGAAAGCCATCTGTCACTGTCAAATAATTTTTTTATTATTAAGATTTAATTGTTAATATAAAATTGAATAACATTGACTTCTTTTTAAATATGAATGTAAAAGTAAGTAATTAATTATTTTATTTTTGTATTAATGGTTTTTGGTCTGTTAGGCCGGCGTCGATTGTCTTGCTGACTTGACGTTTTGCCAACACGAGCGGTTGGCATCTTCAGAAGTTGCTTCCTGGTTGATAGTCTCCGAACTACTGAGCTCTGCGTGGACGGAGCCCGTATTTATACGTCGGGAAGGAAGTGGGCGGGGCCTCCGCTGCTTTCGATTTCAATCGGTTCTGGTCGGTGTTGCTCGTTAAGGGTAGAGTTTTCGCACCCTTTATTATGGGGACCCATGTTTTGTTGATCTTGACTGCTTCCTCTTTTTTATTAAAGTTGTTCGGGTGCTTCCCTATCTCTATGGCTTCTCTATAGAGTCTGGAATGGTATGCTGATGTAGTAGCGAGGACTTGGGTCTCCTCAAACTTAATCCGATGGTCCATAGTGAGGGTATGTTCCGCTACAGCGGATTTGTCCGTCTGCCCCAGACGACAGTTGGCCTTGTGCTCTTTAATCCTGGTGTTGATCGAGCGTTTGGTAGTTCCTATTTACACGCTTCCACATGTGCACGGTAAATTCCCGAAGCCGACAGTGGATCTCTTCTTTCTTTTGCCGATCGAAGACATTCTTTGATTTTTCTCGTTTGTTTGAAAATAGTTTTCACATTTTTCTTTCTTAGCAATCGACCAATTCTGCCTGTCCCTCCCGGAATAAAAGGCAGAAATGGTTTTGCCACTGGTTGGATTTGCTCATTTTCTTTGGGGCTACAATTTGTTGGTCCAATCGATCTTTTGATTTCCCGTTCTGAATAACCATTGGCCCTTAAAGCATCATGAATATGAGTTAGCTCTGCGTTTAGTGCCTCGGGTTCGCAAATCCTTCTTGCCCTGTCTGCTAAGGTTTTGATGACTCCATATTTCTGACATGGGTGGTGGTTGGAATCCCTATGTAAATAACGATCCGTATGTGTTGGTTTTCTGTACACTGTGTGGCTCAATGATCTCCCTTTTCGTGATAATAACACATCAAGGAACGCTAGCTTGTTGTTGTCTTCGAATTCCATTGTAAACTGTATATTTTCATGGATGCTGTTAATGTGTGTCAGAAATTCTTGCAATTTATTCTGCCCATGGCTCCATATTACAAATGTGTCATCTACATATGTATACCAAACTTTTGGCTTGTATGGGGCACTGTCCAAAGCCAGTTGTTTGAACTTTTCCATAAAGAAATTTGCTATTACCGGGCTGAGAGGGCTTCCCATTTATTTTTATTTTATAGTAATTATAGTATTTTTAAATGTCAAAAATTAAAAGTAATTGTCTTCCCTTAAGCAATCAGAGCAGCGTTGCTAGGCACCACATTACAGTACCTGATACCGTAATGTTTTACTTACCGGCGCCAAATTGATTATAGGGAAGTGTATTTACTGGTCAGGATGAAATAAAAATAATTGATATTACACGGGATAAAAGTTAATCATCCACCGGGAAGGATGATCTACTTTCGTCCGGTGTTATGTAATGTACTAATTTGAAGTACCTATGTGTATTTGACGGATTTGTTAACACAAGTTGCGTTGGGGCCCTGACACATGCCGCAAGTCAAAATTCTCTGACACTGGCATGGATACCAGGACACTTAGGGTTTCGGGGCAATGAGAAGGCTGATGAATTGGCCCGTGCGGGAGCTAATACCCCAATGATTGGCCCGGAACCATTCGGCGGGTTGCTAATACATTCAGAAAGGCAGCCATTAAGAAATGGAGGCTAGAGAAGGCCCAGAAGTGGTGGGAAAAATCACCGGGCAAGCGACAAACCAAAGTCTTTATAAAGGGAAACTCGGCGAAGTTTACTGCAAAGCTGCTATCACAAAGGCGAAACGATGTCAGAATGATTGTCAGTCTCTTGACAGGACATTGTAGGCTCAGAAAACACATGAGTCAGCTGAACTTAGCAGATGAAGATATTTGTCGATACTGCCAAGAGGAGGAGAAAACCGCATTTCATGTCCTATGCCAATGTGAAGGCCTTGCAAGGACGCGGTATCTAGTACTGGGAGAGGAGAAACCGGCTGCTCCAAGTTATGCGGAGTGGCCACTGTCAAGGCTATTAAGTCTCATTAAGAGGGCAGGGCTGGACAAAGTTCTCTAATCCTATTCTTGAGATAATGGGTGGTCACAATAGATCTGAAAAGGTCGCAGTGATACAGGCTAACAGCCAACCCAATAAACATCTAATCTAATCTAACACAAGTTGAGTATTTTTTTGGTTTTCTAATTTCATGAATATAATAAATCATTTTCAAATACTGAGAGGTAATTAATTGTTAAACTAATTAATTAACAACTACTTTCGAATATCTAAATACATTTATTCATATATTGTTGAAATTAAAACCTCCATTTGTGAACATTGTATAGAAGATGTTAAAAAAAAATCGAGATTTATATCTAAAGACGTTGATCAAATTTTACAACATCCGTTTAGTCTATGACATTCCTCTAGAGTATATTTAGGTACAAATGAGAATATTTACGGTGTTTATGGATTTCATTTGACAGTCGGGAGTGAATTCAACTTTTAATGGTTTTTATTTTTATTTTTAAAAGCACGAAAAGATTCCGGAGACCGAAAAGTTTATACGCTTTTAGTGGAAAATAAAGTCCATTAGTGCTAACGACAACCAGAAATTGAAACTGATAGGGTCTCTTAAAAGTGTTTTGAACTTAGAAATGTGTCGTTTCCTGAAAATCGTACTGCAATCGTGATAACTAATTTCGTTGCATTTATGCATTCGAACTAACGATTAGAAACAACTCAATCATGAAATTAATTTCAGTTCATTAGTTTTAATATTAAAATAGCAATATATGCTAATATGAATGCTATAATTTCAAAAAAGCAAATTATCCAGGTCTATATCAAGATCTGCTTGAAGATGATTGGACATTTCCTTATCACTTAGGTGATATTGATGTAGCTTTAAGTTCCTTTTATGATAAATTACGTTGTATCATTGATAAACACGTAGCTACCAAGGAAAAGGCCTCCAAAGCTACAATATCCGACATGGTTCGACTTTGATTTAATAGCTAATATCAAAAGAAAGTATAGAGCATGAAGGAAATATAAAAGAATATGATGTGTTTAGTGGGTTTAGGAATATAATTAATGTTCAGACCCAATTTTTATATGATCAGTATGTTAGAACCTCTGGATATAATATAAAAAATAATCCTAGCGCTTTTTGGACATTCCTAAATGCTAAGACAAAATTCATGGTATTCAGCCGCAAACCACACGCCGATGCTTCTCTTCGCATAGACCAGCAAGCCATCGAAAGAGTTACCCATTTCAAATATCTGGGATGGTACATCACAGAACAATAAGACCCAAATAAAGAGATAAAATGCAGAATTGAAACAGCTAGAACAACTTTTTTGAGAATGAGATCTTTCTTCTGCAACGATAACTTAAATTTAAAATTACGTCAAAGAATGATTAAATGTTATATTTGGTCTGTGCTGTTATATGGAGCTGAGACCTGGACTCTAAAGGCTTATACCATTAATCGCCTACAAGCGTTTGAGATGTGGTTGCATAGAAGAATGCTACGAATACCCTGGACAGCTTTGCAAACCAACGAAGCAGTGTTAAATAGAGCAAATGCCGTTCGTGAATTATTTACAACGATCAAGATAAAAAAGATAGCATACTGCCCATACTGGGCATGTTCTTAGAGGAGACCGACACAAAATCCTTCAGCTTATAATGAAGGGTGAGATTGAGGGCCGCAGAGGAATTGGAAGGAAACAGATATCATGGCTAAAGAATATTCGAGATTGAACTGGAATACGTAGTGCTGAACAACTATTCAGATTAGCTGAAAATCGTGAACAACTCGCCAATGTAATTGCCAACGTTAGGGAGACCTGATATGGCACCGAAAGAAGAAGAAGATGTGGGGTGGTTGTGGATCACTCTCAGTGATAGAATGATGCTAAATGGATCCCCACGATGTGGTTGGTGGTTTTGCTGACTTTTTTGCTAATACTTACCATTGAAATGAACATAAAAGTTGACTAATTGTACAAATTATTTAAATAACATTATTACGTTAACTTCTCTTTCTGAAGAGGAGGTTCTCACTGCCTTAAAAGCTATCAAGCCCAAGATGACCTCTGGTACTGATCACATACCTGCTTGCAGATATGCTTTCACCTTTCCACTATGCTTTATCTTAAATTTGATTTTAAAAACAAAAACTTTTCCTGATTAGTGGAAACTATCCAGAATCTGTCCTGTTTTCAAGAAAGGAAATAAAAGCGAAATATTAAATTTTAGACCAATCACCATTCTTTGCAATTTTTCAAAAGTATTTGAAACCATTTTTCATAACCACTTTCCATTTAATCTTCATAGTGTAGTAACCACAGAACAACATGGATTAGTGGCTGGTCGTTCAATTGTCACTAATTTATTTTTCATTACTCAATTCATATCCGAAACTATCGATAGAAGAGGTCAGGTGGATGTAATCTACACTGACTTTTCCAAGTCAACCATAGATCAAGTCCGAAGTTTTGTATCTGTATATGAATATATACACACAGATATGTATTTTTCTTCTTGTTCATAATTTTGAACTAACTTATCCCTTGAGTTTTCTACTACATACCTTTGACCTCTTAATAGGGCCTTTAAATTCCGAGAGGCTGTTTCAAATCAACTTTCAGATTAATAACAATTATCACACTTATGCACAGCTAATGTCCCAAAGGGATATTCGACAAGAATTCTATAATATTTATCAACATTTACTACGGATTTGTATTCAACGTAAAAACATTACAAACCAAAAACATTTAGTCATATGACTAATTATGTTCAAGAGTGATATATGAAGGCACAAAAAAAGTGTTTAGCTTAAAATTGGTAGACTGATACATATCATGTTGGTATACCCCCCATACTGATACAAAAAATATAATGAGATCTTTAAATCCTCTTTCAACAAAATTTATGCTGAAAAATAAAAAAAACTTTTGTTTCCCAAAACAAACTAGTTGACATCAGGATTAAATTCACTATTAATAGAATTAATAGCGCGTCAGGAAGAATGTAAAAAACGACTTTCCATCTCTACGTCTTGGTTTTTGGAAACTCTACGTTTACAGATGGAAATTAAATCTCCGGTAATTAAATAAGAAGTAAAATAAACGCAGGTTTAAAATGACAATATTGGTTCAAATATTTATTATTTTCTAGTCAATAAAAACTTTTTATTGAATTAGATTTCTCTTGTTCTCTGTATTTTTTTCTGTACCAGTATGGTCAATATCTTATTCCACCACTGTCAGTTTATTGAGTCATATGTTTTATGATTGTGTATTGTTTATTGTAAATCTTTTAAATTAAATTTACATTTTTGCCATTAACAAATCTGTCTTAAAACTAAGGTATATATTGTTAATATTTATTTATCGTTTTCTATTTAAACCTTAAGGCTAGTTTAGAACTAATAAAAAGCAGAAAGGACAGGATAATCTCCAGGTATAATTTTGCGAGAATTTTTCGAGTAGAATTAGTGGAAAAGGATTTATATTGGTGCATATGCTACCTTGTTTTTAGCTGAAGTAATGGCCATACAACACTGTGAACGAAGATCATAATTTAGGGTTCTTACGGGTAAAATCGTAGTCATAAAATCGGATAGCAGCTCTAAAGGCACAAATAATCTCACAGCTGGTGTGGTACTATGTTAGGGCCCTGACACAAGTCAAAATTATCTGACACTGGTATGGGTTCTAGGACACTCAGGGTTCCGCGGCAATGAGAAGGCAGATGAATTGGCCCAAGCGGGAGCTAATATGCCAATGATTGGCCCGGAACCATTCGGCGGGGTTGCTGACACATTTAGAAAGGCAGCCATTGAGAAATGGTGGCTAGAGAAGGCCCATGAGTGGTGAGAAAAATCAATTGACAAGTCAAAGTCTTCATAAATAAAGACACTTGGCGAAATTTTCTACAGAGCAGTTATTACAAAGGAGACGATGTCAGAATGAGTGTCAGTCTCTTGACAGGAGATTGTCGGCTCAGAAAGCCTACCCAATGAATATACAGGGTGTTTCCAAATTGATGCGAAATATTTCACAGGGTGATTTTTCAGCAAAAATTAAGGGGGGTCTTTCATATAAATTTTTGTTCAAAATCGCTCTCCCTCCAAGTTACAGCCCCTTAAAGTTGGGGGAAAACAATTGTTTTTATTTAATATCTCCACTATGGAAGAATTTAGAAGAATGAAATTTGGCAGATCATTGATGCTAATAAAATGGCATTTTTGACAATTTTTGTAACCCTGCAATGTTTATACAAGGGGGTGAAAAAATCAACCCTTATAATATTTTGCCTCTAAACTTTTTAATTCGTCTACATTTTTCTACTTAAAAAATTGATTTAAGAAGACAGACTTAAACTGAAACTTTTTTATGTCTCGACTTTTTCTCCTAAAATTGTTAGTTTGATCACAAAAAAATAAAATAGGTTACAATTCGATATTAGTAATTCCTTTATCACATAAATCCAGAAGCGTTATTGTTTGTTAAAAACAGAGTAAGCACGTGTCAAATAATGTCATAATGGGCAGATAATTATTGCTAATGAAATGGAATTTTTTGACAATTTTTGTAACCCTGCAATGTTTATACAAGGGGGTGAAAAAATCAACCCTTATGATATTTTGCCTCAGAACTTTTTAATTCGTCTACATTTTACTACTTAAAAAATTGATTTATGAAGGCGGACTTAAACTGCAACTTTTTTACGTCTTGACTATTTCTCAGTAAGTTGTTTCGTTGACCATAAAAAAAATAAAATATTACTCATTCCTTTTGCACATACATCCAGAGGGGTTATCGTTTGTTAAAAAAAAATAAAGTATGGCAGTATTGAATGATATCATAATGACAAACAGTTAATGATTATTTAATTGGACCATATTTTCTACCAATAAGATTAAATGGAAACGACTACGGCCATTTCCTCGAAGAAGTGTTGCCCACTCTTCTTGAAGATGTTCCTATACAAATTAGGCAAGAATTATGGTAATGAGTACCTAATATTTAATTTTTTTATGGTCAAAGAAACAACTTACTGAGAAATAGTCAAGACGTAAAAAAGTTGCAGTTTAAGTCCGCCTTCTTAAATCAATTTTTTAACTAGGAAAATCTGAGGCAAAATATTATAAGGGATGATTTTTTCACCCCCTCGTATAAACATTGCGGGCTACAAAAACCGTCAAACAATGTCATTTTATTAGCAATAATTATCTGCCAATTGTGACATTATTTGACACCTGCTTACTCTATTTTTAACAAACAATAACGCTTCTGGATTTATGTGAAAAAGGTATAAGTAATATCGAATTGTAACTTATTTTATTTTTTTGTGATCAAACTAACAATTTTACGAGGAATAGTCAAGACATAAAAAAGTTGCAGTTTAAGTCCGTCTTTTTAAATCAATTTTTTAAGTAGGAAAATGTAGACGAATAAAAAAGTTCTGGTGCAAAATATCATAAGGGTTGATTTTTTCACCCCCTTGTATAAACATTGCAGGGTTACAAAAATTGTCAAAAAATGCCACTTTATTAGCATCAATTATCTGCTACATTTCATTCTTCTAAATTCTTCCATATTGGAGATATTAAATAAAAACAATTTTTTTCCCTCAACTTTAAGGGGCTGTAACTTGGAGGGAGAGCGATTTTGAACAAAAATTTATATCAAAGACCCCCCTTAATTTTTGCTGAAAAATCACCCTGTAAAATATTTCGCATCAATTTAGAAACACCCTGTATATCTATCTATCTAAGGTATTGACATATAGATGACCTTAGTGGATCTATTAAATTAAATTTGGTTATAAATAAGAAATTTTAAATTTAGAGTCAACTTTAACAAAAACTCCAAATTATCATTTCGATTTCATTATTCCGAAATTACTTTCAAAGCATTGAGAGTGTTAGGCTTCATCAGGATATCTTCCAATTATTTTTCAATAAATTCAATTAAATTATTATATTGCTCATTGGTAAGATCTGTTGTTGAATTGTATTTTATGGAATTCCTACCGTCAAAGGGACATACATTTAATTGAAAATTTTTAAAATTCGCATCATATAAAATGGGTTTTCAAGTGGGAAGTAAAAATTATGATAATGTCTTGACAAAGCTAAACTTAAATTCTCTTGAGCATCGAAGAATTGAACTAGCTCTTTGTTTTCTTCATAAGTTGTTGAATGGTACAGTCTGCTGTCCTGATCTGTTCTTGCTACTCAATTTTAATATAAACAGAAAAACCAGAATATCTGAGTTATCTCATATTTCGTTTCACTCTATCGGTTATGCACAGAATGAAACATTTTTGAGAATACTTAGGAATGCTAACGGTCACAATGTCAATTTAGAACTGTTTGACTCATCTTTTTCGTCTTTTAAACACCAAGTTAGAATTCTACATATTTAAGTATTAAATTTTGTAATGCAATGAAAGCTTCTTGTATATTCTTTACTTTTTGAATTTAAATAAATAAACAAATCCTTACGAACAAAAGGTTAACATTGTCATTGGTCTGAAAAATCGTATCCTCTACATTTTTCATCCATCATAAGTAAACAAAAATATCAACTTGTTGTTTGGCATTTTAAGGAGTAATTATTATCCGAAGAATGTTCTAAATAAATTGTTGTACCAAGATCTACCAACACGCACGACCGCACAAAGTATCACACCAGAGGAGCAGACAGGGGTACACTATGCCAGATTTCCATACATTAAAGGTTTATCATCACAAATCACCAGTCGTTTCAGGCAATATAATATCATCATCGCACATTCAGTTTACAAAAAGCTAGGCACATATTTTTTCTACTTTAAAGATAAAACCCCAAAACTGAACAAATCCAACGTAGTGTACTCCTTAGAGTGTAGTGAGTGCCCCAAACGGTATATTGGTCAGACTGGCAAAAAACTCTCTAAACGCCTGGCTTTGCATAAAAGTGACACTGTAAAAAAACCGAGAATCACAGCACTGAGCAAACATGTGAATGCTTTCTCTCATCATGTAGACTACAACAATGTACAAATATTAGAAACTATTAACAATCAGTTTAAAAGAAACTTTGTGGAGATGTGCAGGATGTGTTACATTAATAGATCAAAAAACTCTATCAATTCAAAGACAGATGTGGATGGGTAGAGCACGATTTTCATCTACCTACTCCACCAGGATCTACCAACTACCCAAAGAAACGAGGCTATCACTTGATCTGTGTGTTTTCGTGTTGTGTAGTGTTTCGTTTCATTTGTTTTGTTTTTAACTACTAGTTTTCACAAAACATAACCTTAAAAATCTGAAAGGCACGAGGTTAACTTGATTTATGTTGTTCTTTTCTATCCTTTTAGGCCTCATTAAGACTATTCAACAAATTGATGTGTGTATCTGTGTTTGTTGTGTGTTGTAGCTTGCTGTTTTTACACAAAAGAAGATTATTCTTCTCTTTTGATTTCTTGAAATCTGTTTCGTTACCACCGTAGAAAATTAATTACATACTGTTGAAAATCAAAAGTTAAAATTTGTTTGTATAAAATATTTTTTTTATTGTAATTTTATTGGGTACTAACTAACATTTTTTTCGTAGGCCGATCCCTACTAATTGGAAGGTTTGACCTTGAGACTTATTATTAGTAAAAGCGAAAGATGTTTTGATAGGAAATTGAAGCGGTAGATCAGTTGAGATCATCGGTATCCTCAGTATATGAGCTAGTTGACCAGCTGGTGGGTCAGTTATAATGGTTGCTACAACTTAATTGTTCTTTAATTCCTTTATAAATAGGTTCGTCCCATTGCACATGCTCGGAGGGCTTAAATTTCTTAAAAGCATGATTGGAATTCCGACTTTTTACGCCAATTCATGTGGTAGCAGACCAGAAGCGTTGAGTGAATTTAAAAATTCCTGTCGATAATGAACTGCGTCATCAATATTTTTCATGGTGTCGATTGATTTGTAAAATTTTACTTGGTCGGAAACTTTTGGAATTATCAAATCGTTTATCACTATCATTCCTGGGTGACACTATTGCTCTAGAACACAACCAGTGAAAATCTTTCTCATGGTAATTCTCGATGTCAGGGTATACTGCATCTATTGAAAATTCTAAACTATGGACTATTTCGCCTAGAGACTCATTCAGAAGGATGTTAAAATTTATGCTTAAATTTTGGAACTATTTCTAGATAGCTGAAAAATTCTTGATCTTCTGGGCATTTTAAAATGCAAAAAAAAAACAATATAAGCTGTTGAACTCATAAAAAATGTAATATTAGTATTATAATACCTACTGAATCGCTAAGGTGTTTGGACCGTTAAATTTACAATGTCTGCTGACAAAAATATGTATAAAAAAATGACATTACTTCTGAGAGGAACTGGTGGTTAGTTCTGAACAGAACTGGTGTATAGTTCTTAAAAGAACTGGTGTTTCGTTCTGAAAAGAACTCTTTTTGTCGGGTATAATTACTTGCTATACAAATTTAAAGTACAAAATATACTTATTGAAAATATATTCAAGCAAAAGTCATTGAATTCCGCACGTCTGTTTCGTAGCGAGCCGACCGCGCAAGTGAGCCACGTGGTAGAATTTTTTTTAACACTTACATTTTTAAATTCGTGATATCTGTCGATATGTCGTGATTATGAAATAAGTTATTTTGAAAAGGATTAATACCAAGAGAAAAACTTTTAAAAATTTAAAAAATAGTTATTGTGACGTAACTATAACAGTTAGACATATGCTGTCGCGGCATTTTTTGTAGATAATTATATATTCTTCAAAATCGTGGTATATTATTTTATTCTCAGCGCACGCGATGTAAGGATTTTAAGGTCATTTTTGGTTACATTAATGGCATTTTAGTAAGGAACCCTACTATTTTTGAAAATATAATATAGCCTATGTTCATCGGCATTAGTGTAGCTTTCCAACGGTGAAAGAATTTTTCAAATCCGTCCAGTAGTTTCGGAGCCTATTTATATCAACATCAACAAACCAAAAATCAAACCTTTCCTCTTTATAATATTAGTATAGATTATCTTTACATTAATGTAGGATACACACGCCAGCTCGATATCTCGAAAACCAAAACTATACCCCGAATGCCAAAAAAAGATAACAGAAAATTCGTTTCTTTTTTACATTCTATAACAATAGTATTATACGTTACAAGGTCGGTAGGTGACTTATTACAGTACGAGTTAGTTTACGGACGAGGCGACGTAGGAGCCGAGTTTGGAAATGAAAACGAGGACTGTAATAACACCTAACGACCATGTATCGTATTATATTTTATTTCATCCTGTTTTTATAAATTAATAAATTCATAAAAATGTTAACAGTAGTTCGTAACTTGACTAAAAATAGTTCGTAACTTGATTAGTTATGTCAAATTACCTTGAAAGCGATCTGTCACTGTCAAATAATTTTTTTATTATTAAGGTTTAATTGTTAATATAAAATTGAATAACATTGACTTCCTTTTAAATATGGATGTAAAAGTAAGTAATTAATTATTTTATTTTTATTTTATAGTCATTATAGTATTTTTAAATGTCAAAAATTAAAAGTAATTGTCTTCCCTTAAGCAATCAGAGCAGCGTTGCTAGGCAACACATTACAGTACCTGATACCGTAATGTTTTACTTACCGGCGCCAAATTGATTATAGGGAAGTGTATTTACCGGACAGGATGAAATAAAATTTAATACTCATACGACCACAGTTTAAATTTTTTAATATATTTAAATATTCAACAATTTTTACAAATTTTTTGGTCTTTATGCAGGAATATTTGAAAATTTGGAAAATAAAAAAAATCCCGTGAATTTTTCAAAATTTAATTTTGGATATTTTAAAAATAAAAAAAAAAGAGTTAAATGGACTGTTTTCGAATTTGGTATATAAATATGCAAGTATGTCCTAAAAGTTTTGGCACAAAATTCATTGGCAATAATTAATTTAAAAAAAAAAAACAAAAAATAATATTAAGTTCTCTTTATAAACACAAGTTTGATTAGTTTGTTTACTGTCAGTTAAGATTTATTTATTTTGAAGTTTTCGCTGTAAGATATCGTAAAAATTAGAAACAAGAAAAAGTATCTACAGCAAGCTGACGTGAAACTCACACATAGAAAGCAGAGTTAAAAAAGCATTTATATCTTATGAGCAATGCCGCCGAACCATAGGACAGACCTGGGGATTATCCCCCAAGGTCACCATGTGGATCTACACGGCAATCATAAAACCTATGCTAACATATGGTGCTGTCGTGTGGTGGCCTAAAGTGAAACAAACGACAGCTATCAAAAAATTAAACCAAATTCAAAGATCCGCATGCCTTCTCGTAACAGGAGCCATGCGAAGCACACCGACCAGCGCAATGGAAGTCATACTCGGTCTCACCCCCCTTGATATATTTGTTAAGGAGGTCGCATTGATGACCATGGTACGCTTTCGCACGGTTGGTATCGAACCCACTGTAGGGACTGGCACCTATAGGGATAGTCTGTGGAGGGAATCGATAAAAGTGATACCTTTCTTACAGGCAGTCACGGATGCCGTCGCACCAAGATTTGTCTTTGACAAACCCTACAAAATATTAACAAACAAGACAGCAGACCCCAACGTAGTGAACGCTCTGAGCGTATATACGGATGGATCAAAAACAAAGCAAGGTGTGGGATGTGTAATTTACTCTAGATCCTTAAGCCTAAAAATAAAATTGGCTATGGATGGCTTGTCAAGTAATCAATAGGAACATCACAGGCAGGAATATGAATAAGCACAATTTATAAAAAGAACTTTTTATAATAGAAATTTTTTTACTGATTTATAGGTCATATTTTAAGTGTCATCTCAACAATGCACAGCATCCCTGATATTGCAAAAATATTAAGTCATACAACGCTGTGATTGATCATAGAGAAGATTGTTTCCTTTTTAACAAAATCAAGGGTAGTTGTATCTAAAAACTTTCTAAAATAGTTCATTCTATTTATTACCAGTTAAAATAATACTTACTGTTTTCACATGTAAGAACAAAAAAACAAGAAAAAAAAACTCTCTCGCGAGATCGATCCTATTACGATAACCCAACAGAATTGTCAGAATTAACCGCTTCAACCGCTTATCCAAATAGGCCACCGCAAGCTTATATGAAGTCTTTCAAAATGATAATATGTATACATATTTAATTTAATAACAATTCAGTATAAATTTCGAAATCTATGTATATGCCTAAACACACTTGAAACATGCATTGTCATCCAGTTCTTAGCTATCTTTAAAATTTCAAAATTTCAGAGCTCTAGGTAGTCGGGAAATAGGTTTAAATTCGATTGCAAAATTCCACGGAATGAAACAGAGACAAAGAACACGGCGAAAATATAAAAACTTTCTAATATATATATACAGACTACCGACAAGCACTACTGACCTTGAATAGACCACGTTTCACTTCAAGTTTAGCACTAGAATGTCACCAATCTCTAACTGAGGCCAGCCAGAATAACGTGGTCACTCTCAGCTGGATCAAAGGACATGGGAACTCTAAAGGCAACCGCATTGCGAACAATTTAGCAAAGAGGGCTGCGGGCTACAAATATGTTAGCCCTCGCCCATCTACCAAGCTAACATTGTCCGCAGTGGTGGACCTTATTAAACAGCACTCTCACAAAAAATTTATACAGTGCTGGGATGAAACTACGAACTTGTTAGGCTTAGGATAAGTTTTTAGTTCAATATTTCACAATAAATAATTCTATAAATCGGTTTTAATCATTTTGTTTTTCAATTTGCTGCGCCTCCTTACCAACTTAACACGCCACCCCCTGGGGGTCACGCACCACCCACAGTTTGAGAATCGATGTCTTAGATACATGTTGTAAACGTAGACGGTAACTTAAAATATAAATTTGATATTTTGTGGGTTTCGGATTAGACGCGTAAAATTTATAGTGCACTCGTAAAATCGAGCACTTATTTAGTGACATATTTATGCGCAAATACAAGCGAACAAAATGAGGAAAACCTACACCTCTGTCATAAATATCTGTCGCTCTACGACTGACTTTTATTTTTATATCAAATTTTCAGCAACGCCATGCGGTATAGGAGACGGAATGTTTCTCTTTCCGAGCAATAATTTTCGAATGCTTACATGAAGATGGATTGTAAATTGTCATAATATCGTTTGTCTAGTGAAAAACACACGCATATTAATAATATATATACATATATAAAATGACATGGAATGGTTTATGCTCTCACAGAATGCAGTGTGTTCTTAATTATTTTTACTAATCTTTAACAACTTTAAGCAGCAGCCTTAAAATATATTACTTATTTGTATTTTAAACTATGAGTTTCTTTAGGTATATTTTGTTGTAGGATATAGCTGAGCAAGAACGCGCAGTTCACGTGTGCAATATGCGTAGCGTATACAAGAGCACCTCTTCGCTAAAAAAATAAATAACAAAACATTTATGGGTTCATAGGGTCATCGGTATTATAAAAAAATTGTTGTTTTCAAATTACCTACTAAATATAGAATTCATGTGCTTGTATCCAATTTGGTATTGTAAAGTAATAAAAGACTAATCTATACTTATAATAAATGTGTAGAGAGGTCAATTCTGTACATGAAATATATTTGCAAAATAACTATCAGGGGGTGATTAGGGATCGATACTGACGCCATAAATGAAATCAGTAAAATTTTTGTCTGTCTGTCTGTCTGTATAACTAAACCGTTATAGAAACAAAAACTACTCGACGGATTTTAACGAAAGTTGGTAATAGTTATTTACGTAACGAGTTATGAAAAGTCCAATTTTGTTTAACGAGTGTGATGTTGCAGCAAGAGCGTAGCGAGTGCTGCAAATGAACACGAGTTAAACAAAATGGCGTTTTATAACGAGTTCCGTACAAGATTTTTTATAATTTTGACGAAATTCCATAATTAAAAAAAATCATAATTATCTAATAATAATTAAAAACAATACATCTAGTTCTCATGTTTATTTTGTATTGACAGCTTTCTAATGACAATTCTATTTAATACCTATAGATATAATTAAGGTAGTTCCAGCGTGAAACCACTTTTCGACAGATTCTTCCCAATTTTTTTTGACAAGTTAAGACTAGTGTTTTTTATCGATTCTAAATTTTTTAGAATTTTTTACCGCTTAGATCGCGAGATATTCCAGACCAAAGTTCGCGATTTCGAGGGTCACTTCCCATTCAAGGTATGTAAAACGTCCTGTCTCTTCAACTATTTTCAATTGTATTAAAAGATTCTCAGGACAGAATTGGAAAGAAAACTATGAGAGCATGGAATAATGTTTGTAGAATAAGTTAAAAAAATAAAAGTACCATCTCACCGTTTTGTTTTAAAGATATTTAAATAAAAATATTATTTTTTTATCCACTTCCCACCTTATATTTTACACTTTATTGTGATCTGGCAATGCTGTACTCAGCGCTTCCTGAAATAGTGATAAAGAAAATGCGCGAAATTCAAATCTTTTACAGTTCTATTAAAATTTAGCTAAGGCTAAGGCTTTCAAATTAAATATTTAAATAAATTGTAAATAAAAATACACATAAATAAGCAAACATTTTTAATAATGTATGTAAATTTTTGTTCAAATTTTAACTTGTAACGACTAGTAGACAGAGACAAGTGCAAAGGCGCTCTCGAATACTTTCTCTGTCACACAGAGACTCGCCGCACGGCACTACCCTAAACAGCAACCCCACCTGATGGACGATGCGCCCACGTCGGACCGCTCAAGTTTATGGCCCAAGCACCCTTTATAACCAGGACCCGGACCTAACAACGGCAGTCTCGCACTGATTACAGTCTTGAACTCTACCTTAGCACTGAGTACAGTCTAAAAACGTCACCGACTATCTTCCTGAGCACTGACTACAGTCTCAAGCCTTCGCAAGCACCACTACAGCTTGTCCAGACCACAATCCTGGCCAGCCGGACACGCAGATCGTGGAATACTTTATTTTGTAAAATATTTCTAAGTATTGTGTAAATAATACCTGTAAATAAATATCTGTTTGTTGCTGAAATCTACGCCTTTACATTTGTGAACACATCCGAACAATCCTACAAGAGTGGCAGCCCAACGTTCGGCCCGAATTATTACGAGGAGTATTTCAGCTACAATGGCACAACAAATCGTGCTTACACAAGAGCAGTTCCAGCAGCTGATCCAAGCTCAGGCAGGTAATCAGAAAAATGGGAATATCGCAAATTGTACAACGAGATACCACGGCGAACGAGAAAGATCAAAGGTGGAAAGCATTATCAATACGATAGAGATTTACAAAACTATCGAGAACATCTCAGACCAAGACGCATTAACAGGACTCGCATTACTGTTAGAAAAGGATGCCGCAATATGGTGGGACGGAGTGAAGAGTAACATCATCTCATGGAAGGACGCTCTAACTAACCTTAGAGAGCACTTTTCACCACATCGCGCGAATTACATCATTTTTCGCGAATTCTTCGCAAGTGAACAAGAAAAGCCTGAAGACTTAGATACATTCATCGCAAGCAAGCGTTTGTTATTGGCAGAGATCAGTAACCATCAACTCTCGGAAGAAATCCAGATCGACATGGTATTCAGCCTAATTCACAGGGATATCAGGGATAAAATTCCCAGAAGCAGCATTAAGGAATTCAAGCAACTTGTCCGAATGATGCGAGAAGTAGAAAACGTGCTTAACGAAGCGAAAAACGAGAATTCTATAAGAAACAAATTTCAGAAAGCACAATGCTCGTTCTGCAGATAATAATTGCCGAAAACGCGAGAAAGCGACCAAAAGTGAAAGTCAATCCAATGATCGTAAGCAAGCAGGAGAAAACCCTCCAAAATTTTCGTGCTACGGATGCGGAAAACCTGGCGTCGTCAGAAGTAAATGCACGACATGCAGTCCTCCGCCCGCAGCGAACCACACCGCTACATTTCGGTCAGTGAAGTTAACGGAAAAACAGTGCCCCGTACTCAACATACGCATAGCCGATATGAATGGAAAGGCATGTCTCGACTCCGGCGCGGAAGCTAACATCGCATCTACATCATTGTACCATAGATTAAAGGAATCCGGTCACAGCTTCCGACAAGCAAACTTACAAGTGACACTCGCAGATGGTAAAACGTGCACCGAGTCAGTATTGGAAACCACAACAGTCGTGCAAGTACAACACAAAAAAATCAGAACGACCTTTTTCGTACTTCCTGGAGAGAAGGATAACAACACCCTGCTCGGCGTTGATTTCATGGAAAATGCCAGAATCATATTGAATATTCCTCAACGTACATGGTATTTTCTTGAAGAGCCGACAAAACAATATGATTACCCGCCTCCGGCCAACAACGTGAGAGAATGCAGATCCCTCGTCACCGCAATACAGGAAGAATATGAATATTTTCGAGTACCAAAAATAATTTCCCCAATTCACATGGAATTGGAAGAACCCGAGGAAGGATACTATGAAGTGCAGCAGATGATTTCGCCGCTTCACGAAACAGTCGAATCCTCGATGGAAGCCAGCTACTCGCCTGAGTTTATCAACGAATTATTCGCTGAATATACAGTAAACAGGGATATGGATATCTACATACAGCAGTCTAGACAACTCTTCGAACGTCCGCCAGCGAAAATCAAGTGCCAAATCAACAGTGTGCAACTCGCCACACCCGATGAGAAAACCAAAGGGACCGACACCTCGCAGAAGCCCGAGATTCACGCACTGTTAACCGAATTCGACGACCTGTTCGGTCCGATAACTGAAGCAACCCCGATGGCAGAACACATAATCAACACCGGAAGCAGCCGTCCGATTGCATCACCGCCTTACCGCCTAACAGAGCCCCGAAAACAGCTACTTAGAGACGAATTGAACAGTCTGTTGGAAAACAATATTATTCAAGAAACCAACTCACCCTGGGCCGCACCCGTTGTCCTGGTACCCAAAAGGGATGGAGGTATTCGGCTGTGCGTTGACTACAGAAAACTCAATGCCATCACCATCGCCGACGCTACCGGTCGCCTCGCACGATGGGCACTCCTACTCCAACCGTACAATCTTACCATTGACTACATACCCGGGAGATTTAATTACATGGCTGACGCACTATCCCGTCCGGGAGAAGAAGAGGCCCAGCCGACGGTCTCTTACGTCGAAGTTGAATTGAGCACTCCTCCGGGAGCAGTCGAACGGGAAAAACAAGAAGCAGACGAAAGCCTGCAAGCTATCATCCAGAGCCTGGAAGATCCGGACGGAAATGAGAACACCCACTACTGGAGCAACAAAGGGTATGTCATGTTCCGAGGAGTACTTCACCGATACGACCCCGAAGGTGAATCCGAAGAAGCTCAACAGGTCGTACCCAAAAGTGAAGTTCAGCGAGTATTACACGCCTTACACGACATGCCCGAAGCAGGTCACTACGGGGTAGAGAGGACACTACACAAGATAAAAAGTCGGTACTATTGGAAGGGAATGAAGAAGGACGTTGTCGCACACATCAAGAAGTGTATCCCATGCCAACGTTATAAACCCTCCAACAGCAAACCAGCAGGATTACTGCAGTCAACTCCCCCAAACCAGCGATTTGAAGCCATCGCCTTTGACTTATTCGGTCCTCTACCGACATCTAAAGAAGGAGAGACGACGATCCTGATTGTTGAAGACCTGACATCCAAATGGATAGAGCTCTTCGCTCTCAAGAAAGCCACAGCCGAGTGTTGTGCAAGAAAACTCATCGACGAAGTCTTTCTTCGATACGGGTTCCCGAAGAAACTTGTGAGCGACAATGGACCACAATTCATTGGTGCTGTACTACAACACGTCACCTTCGTCTTCGGAATCCGGCATCAATTCACTCCCGCTTACCACCCGGAAGCCAACCTCGTCGAGAGAAGAAATCGGGATCTCAAAACGCAACTAGGAATTCTGATAGGCCGCGACCATCCCAGTTGGCCCGAGAAATTACCCTCAATCCGATTTGCGATGAACACCACCTTAATATCTAGCACCGGTTATTCTCCAGCTTATCTAACTTTTGGTCGAGAACTACGTGGACCCGATGATATTAATCGAGATTTACGCCAAGTCGTCGAGAACGAGAACTTTGTGATTGAAATGACTCCCTACCTGAAGAAATTGTTAAAGACACTCGAAGAAGTGAAGGAAACCCTAATCGAGACAGCCGAAACAAGGAAGAAGTACGCCGACAGGCACCGCCGTCCTTGCCCTCCATACCAGGTTAACGATTTAGTCTGGGTAGCGACACACGCATTAAGTAATGCCCAGAAGCAGTATACCTCAAAACTAGCACCAAGAAGAGATGGACCCTACATGGTCATCAACATTATCAGTCCAACCAGCTTCGAGGTAGCCGCTCCAAATCAGCCAGATCAATCATTGGGGATATTCCACGCCTCCACCCTCACGCCATATCAAGGAGACCAGACTGATAGCTTGGAATCATCACTTCCTGAGCCCGTCAGACCCATGAGGAAACGAGGACGTCCAAAGAAACACCACCATATATGATCCAGCCACTCATTCTTCGCAGCTGTACCATAGGGGGAGGATGTAACGACTAGTAGACAGAGACAAGTGCAAAGGCGCTCTCGAATACTTTCTCTGTCACACAGAGACTCGCCGCACGGCACTACCCTAAACAGCAACCCCACCTGATGGACGATGCGCCCACGTCGGACCGCTCAAGTTTATGGCCCAAGCACCCTTTATAACCAGGACCCGGACCTAACAACGGCAGTCTCGCACTGATTACAGTCTTGAACTCTACCTTAGCACTGAGTACAGTCTAAAAACGTCACCGACTATCTTCCTGAGCACTGACTACAGTCTCAAGCCTTCGCAAGCACCACTACAGCTTGTCCAGACCACAATCCTGGCCAGCCGGACACGCAGATCGTGGAATACTTTATTTTGTAAAATATTTCTAAGTATTGTGTAAATAATACCTGTAAATAAATATCTGTTTGTTGCTGAAATCTACGCCTTTACATTTGTGAACACATCCGAACAACCCTACAAACTTAAATATTTTTATCAAATAATGAACATAAAGAAATAAAACAAATTAACATTTCTGTCAAAATAAATATTTAAATATAAAAATTATTTTGAAAATTTTGTAAAATCAAAAATTTTAAAAAATCCAAAAATTTAGAAAAATTCAAAAATTTTGAAAAATTAAAAAATTTAGAAAAATTCAAAAGTTTTGAAAAATTTAAAAATTTGGAAAAATTCAAAAATTTTGAAAAATCCAAAAATTTTGAAAAATTCAAAAATTTTGAAAAATCCAAAAATTTTGAAAAATTCAAAAATTTTGAAAAATTCAAAAATTTTGAAAAATTCAAAAATTTTGAAAATTTTGAAAAATTCAAAAATTTTGAAAAATTCAAAAATTTTGAAAAATTCAACTTTCGAAAATTTTGAAAAATTCACAAATTTTGAAAGTTAAAAAAATTATTAATATTATCACAAAGCGAAAAAACACGATTGTATCTACTCAGAGCAACGTTGCCAGATCACCGTAACTAAAAATATTTAACTGTAGTGTGAACGTCTGTGAGCCGACTAGATGTTCTGAATATATTATACCACGCTGGAACTACCTTAAAAGGTGCTAATAGTTTCTGACTTAAATATTAAGTAGGTATACTTATTTACTTTTTTGTTTAAAAATGTCTGCTTTTAAATATTTCTTTAATAAAGTTAGTATAAAATATAGTTCTTAGTTGTTTTATATTTGCTTTATATTTTTCGTAACTTGTTTTCAAATGAAGTTTTCAAAACTAGTTACGTAAAGTTTTACTTTTCAAAACTAGTTATGAAAAGTAATGACTTTCAAAACTGACAGCAGTTTTGAAAAATGTCACTTTACTTGTCAAAATTATAAAAAATTATTTTTCATACTCCTGAGCTGGTTATGGGATACTTTACATCACGCTACAATCAATAGGAGCAGAGCAGTGAAGGGACATGTTGGGAAAACCACTTTTACGGTGTGGGGGGAGAAATTTTTATACAACAATCTATATGTCACGCGAACGACGTCGCGGGTACATCAATGTAAAATCCAATTTTTTGTTGTACGTCTGTCTATCTATCTATATGTTTGTGCACGCATCACATTAAAACTACTGATCCGATTCGAATGCGGTTTTCACAGATGTATTTGTCTTCTTTTAACTTAACATCTGATGTATAAAAATTTCTCCTCCCACTCCGTAAAAGTGGTTTTCCCACTCCTTCATTCAACTATAGAGAGAGGCAAGAAACATAAAAACGTTTATTGTTAACAATTATATATAATTATAAAAAAAATTATACAAAATGTATCTAGTGCCATGCGGTCATAATAATTCAGATACATAACCTGGATTTGTCCTGGTTAGAATTTCTAACTCTAGGACATATCATGCTGCGATAGAAATATGACATGCCAAGCGACCACTTGAGAGCCATTTTTGGAGTAGAGATGGCGCCAGTTTCGATCATCTTTCGTAAACTTATATAACATATTTTAGCCAGTCTATACCAGGGATGTCTCTTCATTAGTGACTGAAGAGACAAACCTATACTGTACTGAAAAGATCTAATAGATCGAAACACGTGTCTGCAGTTTAGTTTTGCCCTTGTTTAGACTGATTAATTTTCATATCTCTATCGCAGCATGATACGTCCTAGAGTTAGAAATTCTAACCAGGACAAATCCAGGTTATGTATCTGGATTATTCTAATAGCATGGCACTAGATACATTTTGTATCATTTTTTTTATCATTATATATATGTCGTAGGCAATCGCCGTAATCCGTCATTCCCTGAAAAGCCTAGGCATTACAGGTACTGCCGGCAATCGCTGTAATAGAATCATTATTACGGTGATTGACGGAAATTATCCGTCATTTCAGGGACTGACGCTAACGTTTTAGGCAAACGGTGTAACTTTCTGATTGATTAAAAATTACGGCGTTTGACGGTTGTATAGTCCGTCAATTCTTTAGTAAATTGCGGGGTTATAAGTCCAGTCAACCTGGAGTACAAAGGTAGAAAAAATATTAGGATATTATTGGGTGTGAGTATGATGTAGATTACGAATAGCTTTAAAATGTTAGGAAAGGATGGAAAATTATAGTTTTCAAGTAACGGAAGACTAAAAAAGACTTATTAGGTGTGAGTGTGATGTTGATGATTACGAAGAGTCTGCAAATGTTGGGAAGGGATGGAAAATGGATTTGTAAGTAATGGAAAACTGAAAAAGACTTATTGGGTGTGAGTGTGATGTTGATATTTCGATGAGTTTGCAAATGTTGGGAAGGGATTTTCACATTTTGTGAAGTGATGGAAATGGGTAATCGAAGGCTTATTGGATATGGGTTTTATGTTACGAAAGAGTTAGAAATTTTAAATTTTTGGGAAGGGATGGAATTATCAAGTAACTGAACACTTTTTGGCTGTGCTTTCTTTGATTTTAATTATTTGCCAATACATATCAAGTTTTAAAATAATATTGGCAAATTTTGCCAATGATGGGCCGGCTGAAGTGCGTTTGCTGGGAAGTGAAGTAATTTTTTTAGTTATTTATTGTTTATATGATAAACTTAAATAAAAAATATAATATTTCAAAGACTTGAATTGATTATAAAAAAACATGTAAATAGATTATAACTAGGAATGTTTTTTTAGCTTAACTTTAGGAACATTTTTTACCCATTTGAACACAAAAAAGTTAAACCTAAGTTTTAGCAAATTACTTTCTAGAGTTATTATTTATGGAAGTAAATTAAAGCATTTACATATAATTGTTTTTGTTTTTTTTTTAATTATCACCTCATCGATGACTAGGTTGACTGGACTATATTACATCGGAATGATCCGGCCCTACATTTGTTTATATAATAGGTTAGGTTGTCCTTTCCTCAGTCATTTCATCGTAATCCCACAGTTTTTTGGCTTCTTTATTGTCCAGAAAATATTGATTCACTTTCTCATAAAATGTACTCTTGTGGCTATCCATTTTACTGCATAAAATGATAAAAAAAACACTACTTTTAAGCCAGCACAAACAGCACCAACTTCATGATTCTGAATTGACTAAACATGCATCCGGCGGTCGCTGTAAAATTCAATCATTCGGGCGGTTACACCGTTTGCCTACGATATATCTATATATATATGTGTATATATATATATATATATATATATATATATATATATATATTATAACATATATGAAAATGTAAATGTATATTATTAATTGTTTATAATTTTGTGTTGTTTATCTGATTATATGTTATATTTAAAATGATGTAAATTTAAAATAATTATATTTAACTTTAAAATTTGATGTGAATTGAATTATTGTTTATAAATTTTTTTATCAACGACTCTATCTCAGGGCAGAATCCAATGTTTTATTTTATTAATTTGATATTGTCTTGAAATTATATGCATAATAACTATTATGTACCAAATGATACCTATGGATGTTTAAATTAAAAAGAAGAAGATCTGTAACCTATCTTCTCGTCAATGTGAGATTCTATGATTACTAATTATGTGAGTAAAATGATATGAAAAGATTAATAAATGGTGGTATTATACATATCAAAAAATTCTTAAAACTAATAAAATATGTGAATAGAGTAAAAGTGAAAATGAGGAAATTAATTGTTCATCCAATTATATATATAAAACACAAGAAAGTTCTTTATTAAGGTGAATAGTGCAATATTAATACCGTGACTCCAGGATCTATGAATTCTCTCAGCTAGTCTGCTACAGGATTATCAAAAGAAACCATAAACTCGTTCAAGAAAAAGGTCTTCTAACTGCTTAATGAACTCTGCAACGCTGGTTTGTACTTATTCCTTCTTTCTATTTAACACGTACTTGGAAATTCAAGATTACATTCATAGCACCATTTGCTATCACGTTCTCATCTTCTGATTTCTTTTATTTCTATAAAAATTAACTTTCTGCTTACCAATATACTTTAGTTTTCTTCTTACAGACGTTTATAATAATATTCAATTACTCAAGACTGATTTATATTGAAATTTTTTAATAAAAATCGTAAAAATTTACAAGAGCAAATTTAACACGTCTTTTTTCTTTCTGAACAAAAAACAAGAGAGAGTCGTTTAAAATCAACAACTTCCAAAACAAAAATAACAAAAAACAACTATCCTAACGATTCTTATTAGTATCTATCTGATGCCTACTTGATAATAACTTAATTTATGACATCCGTGCACTTGATTAATTTCTCTTTACAATTTATCTTATACCTAGGATTCTTATACAAATTTATGTTTTTTATTTATTACTATTAATATTAAAACTTTTCATTTCATTCTTTTAATAAATTTTTTCATTTAAAATTTAAACCATAATAATAACTTTTAAATACTCATATGCATTAGTTAATACAGCATATAATTCTACATATAATTTATATTTGAACTTATTCTTTGCATAAAAAAAAATATTATTTCTAGCATACTTTCTCAGACAAATTTCTTGTTTTATAGAAAGAAAATTACATGATTCCTTTTATTTATAATTATGAATATATCATGGTACTCCTTATATTTTATTTTTAAATTTATGTTTCCTTTTTTAGGAACGAAGAAAAAATTAAAACAACACTAAAACTAAGGAACTTGAAGAAAATTAATACTATTTATATACAACCTAAACTTTGTATTCTGCCCAGGATCAAGAATATTCCTTTTTTTTTAATGAATTTATTAATAACTTAATTTGATCTGTTCTTTAATTTATAACATATAATAAGATAATATCACAATATATATATATATATATATATATATATATATATATATATATATATATATTGTGTAAAAATAAATTATATATATATTATATATATTAAAAAACGTAACCTCGAAAATGCGAAATTTACGGTTACGTTTTTTAATATATAATATATATATATATATATATATATATATATATATATATATATATATATATATATATATATATATATATATATATATATATATATATATATAATTCATTTTTACACAATTTGTTTATAATTAAGTATTAAATCAAATGCTTACATTGTCCGACAAATTTATTGCTGCGTTTTTGCTGTCCGACAGCTTCAAAATTTCGTTTATTTCTAGCTCAAAAAAGCAACAGTTTTAAATTTAGATAATTTCAACCTTTGTTGGACTCGTCAATAGAAAGCTATACACAAAGTTTCAAGAATGTATTAATCGAAAAAAGGGTTGTGCGCGGTGGACTAATTGTTGTCTAATATGTTTCGTTACCAAGGACATTGTTACCGGGTTATCAGCCGAAGACTAAAAAATTTATGGCCTGTAGTTCCAGATACCTAAATGTAGGCTAGACGGTTACCTTCACAGTTGGCATTCCGTTTAATCCAGCTCATTGTGATTGTGTTCCTCTGGGCGCCCTCAGTAAGAGTTTGGTGACATTCTAGTAGATAATGCATGGTCTATTTAAAGCTAGTTGTGCTTGTCGATAATCCGGCATTATGAAGTATCCCGTCTTAGTTTCTTCTTTTTTACGACAGTTTTAAGACGCTTTAACATGTAGGTGTAGGTGAAAAATTTTATAATAATTTCGTCAATCGTACCGCTTCAATGTTCCTGTATGTGTATACATTATCTATATGAATAAAAATGATGCTTAGCTTAAAAAAATTTCTTAATTTAAAATAACAATCAATATTTGTTAATTTTAATGTTACGAGATCGACTCTCATCCGTGCCAAAAATTTAATATCAATGTTAACATAACTGTTTATTTAATTTCTAAAATTAGTGATAAATTGTGTAACTTAATAAACGGGTGAAATTAATTAATTAATTTTTCCTCAAAATTCACATTAAACTTGTAATTAAGTACCGTTATAATGATAGTTATCTACAAATCTTTTATCTAACAATAATGGAGCTTCTTGAAGTTTGTCAAACGATAGTGTTGATCGTTTAAAGCACTAAAACATCATTTTATTTGTCCGCAAACGTGTCGTTAAGCTTTAATTACTGGTGTTGGTAACACGTTTCACGTTTGCGATAACGCTGCGCTTAACATACATCTGGCAGATTTATTTATTTAACGTCTTGGAACCGACTTCAAGTACACAAGGCATTAAAGAATACCGACACTATATCATAATAAAAGTACTTTGTAAAATAGATTGGCCGGGTCTAATGACTATCTTTCAGTCGAAAATAGAATATATAAAAAACTTGCTTTTGATTTATCACCACGATGCGAAAGCAATGATTTTTACAATAAAGCTGCTGTAAAACAAGATAGGTCGATTTTATGTTTAATTTTAATCAAGTAGTAGGTTTATACTTTCATAGGTAATAAACTAATATTACTACATAAATTAGTGTATTGTTTAACACTACTGGAATACGTAATTTAAAGACAAATAAATAAAAGAATGAGTATCCTAACTTTTTAATTATTAGACTAATTTTAGTGAGTTGCAGACCAAAAATGTAAAATTTTAGCAATTAAAGTTTTGTGTTTTAAATATATACCCCGCAAAACTTCCCTCGTAAAAATAATAAAAAATCTATATCAACATTTTTTTATAAAAATAATCTATGAGGAATTGACGTTTTTTGTAATCTATAATACATATAATATAAAACTGTAGAAATGTATATGTTTGTGCGCGCATCACATGAAAACTACTGATCCTATTCGAATGCGGTTTTCAAAGACGTATCTGTCTTCTTTCAACTTAACATCTGGTGTATAAAACTTTCTCCACCCCACCCCTTTAACGGGGTGAGAAAAATTTTTTTCCCATACAGTGGAAGTATTCTCAAATAATTATAATTGCGAAACCAGGCAAACCTCCTACAGATCCCAGTTCATACCGTCCAATCAGTCTACTATCGATTATTTCCAAGTTATTTGAAAGACTTCTCCTAAATAGAATTCAAGAAATTGTAATGATTGACGAAATTATTCCTCATTATCAGTTTGGATTTCATCAACACTACTCCACAGTACAACAATGTCATCGTATCGTAAATAAAATAAAAAGTTGCCTGGAGGAAAAAGAATTCTGTGCATCTGTCTTCCTTAAGCAAGCCTTCGACAAGGTTTGGCATGAAGGCCTTTTATATAAACTAAAAATCCATTTGCCTAGTCAAATATACCTCATCCTTAAATCTTATCTCCAAGAACGATTTTTTCGAGTTAAAGTAAACTCATCAACTTCTGCTTATTGTCCTATTAAATCAGGTGTTCCACAAGGTAGTGTCCTTGGCCCCTTTCTATATATCCTTTTTGCGTCCGATATACCTATTAGTGATGATATCCTATCAGCATTTTTTGCTGACGACATGGCATTTCTAACATCAGATGCAGATCCTGACACAGCTTCCAGAAAACTACAAAATCAGTTGCAATTGGTATAAACTTGGCTTAAACGTTGGAAAATCAAAGTGAATGCTGACAAATCCACACAAGTTACATTTACTACAAGGCGACAGCTCTGTCCTCAAGTCTACATTAACAATGAACCAATTCCCCAAAAATCTAAGTCAAGTACCTAGGACTACATTTAGATCAGAAATTAACCTGGAAAAACCATATTAAAGCCAAGAGAACCCAGCTAAACATAAAGGTACGGCAAATGAATTGGTTGCTTGGTAGGAAATCACAGTTATCACTAGATAACAAAATACTTATATATAAAATAATATTAAAACCCATATGGACATACGGAATCGAGCTTTGGGGCTGCGACAAACCCCCAAACACGAAGATCTTCCAGAACTTCCAGTCTAAAACCTTTAGGATGATAGCAGATGCTCCATGGTATGTCTCAAACCTAACCCTGCACACCTATCTTGGAATTCCATTCGTCAGAGATGTCATTGACCTTCACCCAAATCGTTCAAAAGAAAGAAACTTAGCACACGATAGCGAAATCATTAGAGAATTGTACCAACCGCTACTACATGCAAGACGACTTAGTAGGATCTGGCCCAAAGACCTAGGTGATTAGGTAAAGATATGGAGAACCGTCAGTGGACGGTACCCATTGCAAGCCACAGTTAAATCATAAAATTTGCTTAATACTCTTATGTTTGTAATTGAGTACATTGTAAATAAATTATCTAATAAAAAAAAATACAAAAATAAACACGCCACGCGAACAACGTCGCGAGTACATCGAAATAGAACCCAAAAATGTGATTAGATTTTTTTGTCTGTCTGTCTGTATGTTTGTGCGCGCATCACATGAAAAGTGCTGATCCGATTCGAATGCGGTTTTTCCAGATGTAGGTATTTGTCCTCTTTCAACTTAACATCTGGTGTATAAAAATTTCTCTCCCATTCCTTAAATGGGGTGGGGTAAGAAATTTTTATACAACAATCATACAACTAGTGCTAAATAAAGTTGAGCCAAAATTTATCATATATTAAAATTTGACAGTTGGTTTTAAATTTAAAAACAAACGGTTTAATTTTAATTTAAAAATGCCGGCTTGGTCAAGTTCGGCTTTTCATGGGCCAATAAAAATCACTTACTTACTCTTACTGCTTGGCTCTACAACCCGGGGTGGATCTGGGCCGAATATACTATTTGCATTTGCCTCCATCATCATCTTCCATTAGGGTTAGGTCAAATTCAATCCCCATACTTCTTAGATCTGCTTGTATGTTATCTGGACACCTCATTCTTGGGCGTCCTAGAGGTCTTCGTCCAACTAGTACTTTTTCCCAGGATCTTTTTAACATTTGTTCTTCCGGTTGTCTCTGTATATGACCCGCCTATTGCAATCTCTTCGCTTTTATCTCTTTCACGATGTCTGGATCTTCATATAGTTCCATTATTCCTTGGTTGGTTCTTCTTCGGTAATGTTCTGTTAGTGGGAAATGTAGCGGTCCGAATATCTTGCGCAGCACTTTTCTCTCAAAGATTTTTAGTCTCCTTTCGTTTTCTTTTGTAAGCGTCCAGGTTTCACTAGCATACATGACGGAAGGTCGTATGACAGTCTTATAAATTGTGATTTTTGTTCTCCTTAAAATATTTTTGGATGCCATTGTAGTCTTTAGTGCATACCTACAAGCACTTATTTCCATTCTGAATTCGAGTTTTTATTTCTTTCGTCAGGCTATTGTCTTGTGTTATTGTTGCACCCAGGTACTTAAAAATTGTTACCGTCTCAAAATTGTAATCCCCTAACGTGACATTTCGTCGAACCCTGTCTCTATGTCCTGTTCTGCTAGATAGCATGTATTTAGTTTTTTTGCTCATTTATTCTGAAACCTATTTCTTTTGCTTGCGCTTCTACCCTCGTAAATACCTCTTTCGTGATTGGTATTGAATAAAAATCACTGCACCAACAATTTTGTTTCAAATTTCAGAAATATTTTATAAACCCAAATGAATTAATATTGGAATAATTCGATTGTTAAAAGAGGCTGAAAATGTGAATAGTGTGATGGACGACCAAGAGTAATCTGTACATAGACGTCTGTAAAGCTAGAAAGGTCAAGTCGGCAAAATCACTCGTATTATATCTCAAAATTTAGTGCTCATTTAGTGCTAATTTAATGCTCATAACAGATATTTGGTGCTGTGATAGGGGGACTAAAAATGAGAACACTGCTAACTTTTCATTAAGCTAGCAGTGTAGCATTCGTGACCGCGCTGAAACGGTAACTAAAGGAATTAAAAGACGTCACTATTTAGTGCTCAATTAGTGCTGCCAGTACAGCAAAAATGTTTTGAAAAATATTTTTTTTTTATTTTTTTTTCAAATCAACTACTTGTGAGCTAGAAGAAGACTCTAAAACGGAAACTAATTAAGTGCTCAATTAGTGCTGCCAGTACAGCAAAAGATTTTTGAAAAATATTTATTTTTTATTTTTTTTCAAATCGACTACTGCTAGTATAACGACGCTAGCAGCCTTAAGAGCTAGAGAGAGACTTTGAAACGGAAATTAATGGAATTGAAAGACGTCACTATTTAGTGCTGAAATAGTGCTGCCGTTGTAGTAAAGGAGTTTTAAACAATATTTTTTTTTTCAAAGCAACTACTGCTAGTATAACGACTCCAGCAGTCTCAAGAGCGAGGAGAAGACTCTAAAACGGTAACTAATGGAATTAAAAGACGTCACCATTTAGTGCTCAATTCGTGCTGCCAGTATAGCAAAAGATTTTTGAAAAATAATTTTTTTTAATTTTTTTTTTTTAAATCAACTACTGCTAGTATAACGACCAATCTCTCCTTTTTCAGCATTTTTGCTACAATAACTAAAATACAAGACCTTTGCATCTTTAGTTACAAGATCTCCAACAAAGAAAGTATGACACCAGGATACTGAAGCGCCTAAACACCTATGTTCAGATGATATAGGCACCTCTGGAACAAGGACGCCGAATCATCTAGAGGAAGTCTCGAAGGAAGCACCATTATGCTAGAGATAATAATTAAAAAATGGATATTCACTTAAGCTTGGAAATATTATAAACTTAGAAACAAATTTTTGTTTAAATCTTCGGGGTTTTGCCGAACTGTTTCAACCAGGAAACAACAAGTTCAAGGAAAAACTTGCCAAAAGATTTTCTTACGCCGTATAAAATTCTTCAGGGTAAAATTTTCGGAGGTTTTTCAAGTTCGAGCTGTTTCAAAGGCTTTTCTTATGCCGCATAAAATTCTTTATACAACGCAGGAAAATAATAAAATTGAATCCTTCAACTAAAAGGACAATAGGTCCTGGTGGCAGGGTATGTAAAAGTAATATGTTTATATCAACACAAATGCAATAAACACAAATAAACATTTTTAAATTGAAGTTGAGTGTTAGAAATGTTCGTTTTTGTTATTGTACTTCATTTCACTCACTAAAATCGATTTTCATTAATTGTCTTTCATTTTAGAGATATTTTATAAGATAAAGTATATATAACTTTGTCTAATTTTATCACATTTTTTTAGAATCGAATATTTTTATATGTTTTTTGATTTATTGCAGTAAATTTCAATTTATTTTTCAAATGTTTGTTCAAGCTAGGGTGACAAGGTTTTAAACATTTCCTGCCACTTAAAATCATAAAATACCACTTTGGGATGTCGAAGGCTGAGAATAGATGCTGACAGATTACTTAGTCACCTTTTGTTTTAATCACAGAACAACTAATTTCCAGAATATGCTCTCAAATTAATCATTAAAATAAAATTGTAGTTACTTATATAATATGTTAAAACTATGTTAAACATGAATAAGTGTTGTAACTAAAAGAGAGAAGTAATAAAAATAAGAAAGAAAAAAATAGCAATTGTGTCGTATTTACGAATTACTTAAAACCTAAAGATTATTTATTCGCCCAAGATTGACCACTCAAATCAGAAATTTCAATTTATTTTTGAAAAAATGAATCTTTGATTGGTTTTGTCAGTACCAACATTTCATTAATTACTAATTAATTTTAAATACACACATTTGCAAAACTCGTACACTTCCCATATTTTCTAGAAGTAAACGAAACGAAAAACAAGACAAGAAATTTAGTACTAAAAATAAATTTAAATTTTTTAAATGTACCTACAATTAAGAAAACCGGCATTAAAAGAATTAATTTATTAGTTTTAAGAAATATTGTTACATTATTCCTTAACGGTCATAATTAGCTTCTGATGAGTTGATCAGTATTCTGGATATTAATCTTTTGGTGTTTTTTATACATTTTTCTGCCAATTATATACTACACTTACTTAATCGGGTTCATATCCAGTTAAGTTGCCAATCTAGATTTTGCAAAGTCGCTTTGTTTTAACATATTTTGTACCCTTTTTGTGCGTTTGTGCATTTTTTTTTATTTTTTGTTATTTTTCCAAGTTCTGCTTTTATTGATTAAATAATTGATTTAATTACATTTTCGAGTTAGATATTTCTTGCTACTGTCTGTAGTATATGGATAAATCTTGTTCGACGAGCATATTTATACCTTCTCAGAACCTCTGGCTCCCTACTTCAAAAGGAACAAAATTTCTTGTAAGAGTTAGCCGCGCTCCTTATCCTGAACCTTTTATATCTTTATACGTCTACTATCACTCGGTAATCGGAACCGAAATTTATTAGAAAAAGGACGTTTCTCCACTGCGGTAAAACCCAATTTATGTACTCTCTAACCCACGCTTAGCGGGCGACTATGTGTCGAGGCAGCCTTAACGGTCTTTTATTAACCCCCATAAAGGTGGCTGACCCAAAGTGGAAAAATTTGTCGAAATTTATGTCAAAATTAGGTGCTTTTTAGGTGCTATTTAGGTGCGCAAAACAAAAATTAGGTGCTCTAACCGTTTTTGAAATATTTACGAAAAAACATGGGACCGCCAGCCTTTAACAACCTAGCTGACCCATAATAAAAAAAACAAAAAACTAGGATTGAATAATCTTTAAATTAAGTGCTAATTAAGTGCTTTTTAAAACACGAAACATAAAATAAAAAATTTAAAAATTAAACGTATTAAAATTGAATATATTGATTGTGTATGGCAAAATGTCACATTTCTTCTTACACTTTGAACCAAAATGGACATCGGCAGTTTAAGAACAGTTAGAAATCGGTAAAATTTTTTTGTCCCGTAATTTTTTTAATGGATAATTCGGAAGGTCACCACTAAAAATTTTTTTTTTTTTTTTAACTCGGACCGCTGAGCTGAGACTTGCAACCGGTCATTTTTGGAAATGATGATTAATATAAAATTCACTTTGTCAGAGATTTAAGTGCTCATTAAGTGCAATAGTTTCACGAGCAAAATAAACTGCTAATAAGCAATTTCAACTGAAAATATTTGGCCAAAGTTTTCTTGTGTCCCAACTGCACTTTTTAAGCAAATAGATCATTAAAATATTCTTGTAATTCTATTCCTTAATAATTCTCTCGTCCGAAATGAAATAATTTTTTTAATTTTTTGACCTGGGATCACTGAGCTGATACTTCTTACCGGTCACTTCCAAATATAATAATTATTATAAAAAACTTTTTGTCAAATATTTAAGTGCTCAGTAAGGGCAACAGACTCAATAGCAGAACAAACCGCTGATGAGCCAAGTCAACTAGAAATTCTTAAGTCTTTAACAAAGTGTGTCATTCTGCACTTTCTAAGCACTTAAAAACTGGTACAAATACCTACGAAATAATCCCATAAAATTTCCTTAGTTGTTTTAGCGCGTAGTTCCTGTAATTAATTGACTTTTATCTCGACTCAAAACTTCTCTGCCGTTTTTTATCTCTACTCAAAATAAAGCGCACCTATCTGAATTACTCAAAAATTATTTATACCATTACTTTTCTACTCCAAGACATTTCAACTAAAAAATTCGAACAAGTAAAAAACGTCTTAATAGGTAATTATTTTTTTTATTTAAATTTTTCCTAAAAATGTTCTATCTAAGAGAAAAATTAAAGTAGTAAAACAAAGGAATCAACAAATGTTGAACTAACCTATTTAGCCTTGCTTATTTTAGATTAGAGATGGAAAACTATCATTATTTTCAACAATTATCTCTAATTGTTATTTCAACTAGTAACAATTTTCAAAAAATTATCAATTTTTTTATTAAACAATATTTATTTTCAACACTTTTTGTACATCAAATTTAGTTGTACTTAACATAGTTAACATTTTTTTATAACTGACCGGTTGCAAGTCTCAGCTCAGCGGTCCGAGTTAAAAAAATATAAAAAAAATTTTTAGTGGTGACCTTCCGAATTATCCATTAAAAAAATTACGGGACAAAAAATTTTTACCGATTTCTAACTGTTCTTAAACTGCCGATGTCCATTTCGGTTCAAAGTGTAATAAGAAATGTGACATTTTGCCATACACAATCAATATATTCAATTTTAATACGTTTAATTTTTAAAATTTTTATTTTATGTTTTGTGTTTTAAAAAGCACTTAATTAGCACTTAATTTAAAGATTATTCAATCCTAGTTTTTTGTTTTTTTTTTAATATGGGTCAGCTAGGTTGTTAAAGGCTGGCGGTCCCATGGTTTTTTGTAAATATTTCAAAAACGGTTAGTGCACCTAATTTTTGTTTTGCGCACCTAAATAGCACCTAAAAAGCACCTAATTTTGATATAAATTTCTCCACTTTGGGTGAGCCACCTTTATGGGGGTCTTTTACCCTCTTATATTTGTTACTATTAGACGCTCACCTTTCTCCAGTCTCTTGAAACAATCATATAATTTTAATTAAAACCACTAAATTTAAAACTGACCTCCCTACCTTCTGGTTGTCATAGTATTTTTATGCATCTTAATATTAGAAAAAAATCAGTACCACGCTTGTTATTTAACATAAATAATTAGAGAAAATTGAATAGCCAATAAAAGCAACCGAAAAAACCCAAAGTAAAACCAAACTAGTAACAAACAAAAAGTGAATTTAAAACAAGGTAAAACCTGAAAAATTATAAAATAACCCAGAAACAAATAATAAAAAAATTCGAAAAGAGGTTGACCTTAAAGGTCATCCTTGCAACTTCCCGCTAGTTTTAACCGCAAAGCTATAGTAACGTGACGTATTTTGACGTTTTTGACGTTTTTTGAAATGTTTAAAAAGCCATAACTTTTTAACGCCTTATTCGATTTTGATGTTCAAGATGGCATTCGACGCAGTTTTTTGAGACCTAAAAACGTTACTGGGAGTGCAAAATCGGTTAGTCAAAACATCTCTAAGTTATTGAAAAAAAAAACACGTTTTTGAAATTTTTCGACAACGATATCTCAAAAAGGAAGCAACCGATTTTAATTTGCAAAACGGCATTCGACGTGGCTTTTTAAGCTTAAGAGCTGATTAGGTTATGAAATTGATCGATGCAATAGCCAAAAAGATATGCCCAAAAAACATCATTTTACCAATTGTTTTTTTCGGTTATTTTGAAATTTCTCGAAATCTACCGGCTCGAATCGGTTCAAACTTACAGGGAATCTAAGTTAGATGGAACTCTTTGGAATGCTTTCTATTTTATTCCGATCGGTCAAGCCGTTCAAAAGTTATAAGAGGTTTACATACATCCACACACACATCCACACGTACATACCATACAGACACCCTCGTAAAAATAGTCAGGGGAGGTTCCTAAGACCTCAAAACGTTGAGATCCGATGAAAACTCGATTTTCGAAAAACGGGGTGAAACCAATAACTTCCCGATTTTAAAAAAAAATTTTAATTTTTTTTTAGCGGGAAGTTAATAAGGTTAAATTGTGAAAAACGGAAGGAAATTAAAAGAACAAGAAAATCTTCAAGAAAAAAAATAAGTGTCATTGGGACTGCCGGTAGAAGTTGTACTTCTATGCACGCGCCCGGCGTTAGACATTTGTATGGGAATTATTTAGCAAAATCATTATATGCTTATAGCATGGTCCTAGTGTACTGTACTAGCAGCTGCAAATATGGAAAGTTTAAACTGTAATAAGAATATGGTAAACGAACGAGTAAATAAATATTTTGACAAATATATCTTTATGTGATTATGTTTCTCTCTTACTCACGCCATTCCGTATGTAAAGTAATGTAATGATATTGCCGATTTACTTCCATACAAATTTCCAAGCCGGGCGCGCTCAAAGAAGTATAACTTCATCTTTGACTAGAGTATAGGTTGGCAACAACGTGAGGGAGCCTCTTTAATAAAGAAAGATCGAAGAAAGAGAATAATATAAAAACTAGCCTTAAATTGCAAAATTTCAAGAAGAAGTCAAGTAGGCAGCGTATTTGTTGACCCCTTGTAGCAGGTATTCATGCCAAGTTATAAATAGTTAATCGATAACTCCTGAAGAAGTAACCTATACGCATACCTATATAATGCGATGAATGAAAGAATATTTATAATAATTTTGTGTTAATAATGAAAGAATATTTATTTAAATAATCTCTATAACTTCTTTGTGGCATAACAAGACCTATTTACTTCTTTATTTGGGGATCTTTTTGCCACTACAACAAACTGATAAAGAAAAATTTACATTTTAAAAATGACCCTTGCTTACCTATTAATCTTGATGGATATTTCAAATTTGTCAAGGGTCGTTTTTTAAAACTGAAAATGCCTAACAAAAATGAAAATATTTTTTTTATGTTTCTTAGTGTTTGACAACCAGATCGGTTGTCGTTTTCAAAGATAAAAATTTTTAATACTCATATAAAAACTTGCATAAAGAAGTATATATTAAAAATTTTTATCTTTGATAACGACAACCGAACTGTCGAAAGCTAAGAAACATTTAAAAAAAAATATTTTATAATCTCACGTGAGATTTTGGTAAGGGGGAGGGGGTTGAATAAAATCTCACGATATCTCACCATGGGGAAGGGAGGTACCTACAAAAAATTAAAAAAACACCTCAGGTAATTTATGGACGCCCCCTTTCTAATATTTCAAAAATCCTATGAGAGATATCTCAAATTACTGTTTAAACAATAGTTTAGTGGAATAATTTATTAAAGTTACGAGCAAAAATAAGTTTTGAAGCTAATTTTAAAATAATATTATTTATCTTATTTCTTTGTAATGGTGATATTAATAAGATTCTATGTAATGAATCCTAATGAAACAAACAAGAAATAAATCACGACCATATGTGCATCTGCAACTAATTCTAAGGATTTCAACGCGTTTAAAGAGCGATTTTCAGGTTTCATCATTGACTTATGACCTGGGCGGTAGAATTTCTACCAAAGTTATAAAGCGCGACGGTCCAATTTGTCTATTTCTGTGATATTTTGACTAGAGCTTGCCAAACGGTCACGAAGACACGATTTAAGCATTAAGAGAGGAAACATCTGTCTTAGTTCTTCGACTTCGAGAGTACTTACCGAATTAAATTTATATCCTGTACGGAATTTAAGGTCTGTTTTATAAATATTGGGACCAAATGTTTTTAGAAAAGTTTGGGAATTTGGAAAAATTATAATTTATTACACTCTACGTCCTTATGATTTTATATTTGGATTTTTATTACTGTTTTCTGTAACAACATAATATATAATAGAGCATCTTGTAATAAACAATTTCTCTCTACTTAAGTTGGAACCATATTATTGCGTTTGTAGAAAAAATCTTAAAAAAATAATAGTCCGAAACTTAAATGCAACAATTAGATACCAATTTCTTTAAGGCGTACCTACCTATACGAGGTTTGTTAAAAAGAATAAATTTTATTTATTTTTTACAATACCTACTGAAAAATGTTATAAAGTACCTACAGTTACTTAGAATTAAAAAACACATTTAGAAATGCAATTTTAGTCATTTAGCTTGAAAATTTAGGTTCAGTGATTATGTACTAATGATTCCATATTAAGATGCACTGAAGGAAGTGCTGACATTCACTGTCAGCTGTAAAAGTGTGTTAGTATTTGTAGAATTGCAGTAAAAAACGAAACTTTACTAAATCGTGAATAGAACTTGTTAAGTTGGAGAGTTAAAAAACTTAATGTGTTTATAGGCAAACCGTTCTGGAATTTTATATTAAGATTATTTACAACTAGGTGCACCCGCGACGTCGTTCACGTGGCGTGTTAATTGTTGTATAAAAATTTCTCCCCTCACCCCTTAAGGGGTGGGAGGAGAAATTTTTATACACCAGATGTTAAGTTAAAAGAAAACAAATACATCTGTGAAAACCGCATTCGAATCGGATCAGTAGTTTTCATGTGATGCGCACACAAACAAATAGATAGACAGACAGACGTACCAAAAAATCTAACCACATTTTTGGGTTCTATATCGATGTACACTCGACGTCGTTCGCGTGACGTATAGATTGTTGTATAAAAATTTCTCCCCCCACACCGTAAAAGTGGTTTTCCCAACATTTCCCTTCACTGCTCTGCTCCTATTGATTGCAGCGTGATGTAAAGTATCCTATAACCTACTCAGGAGTATGAAAAATAATTGTACCAAGTTTCGTTAAAATCCGTCGAGTAGTTTTTGTTAACACGCTTTTATTAACTTCACCTGTATGTATGTATGTATGTTTGTTTGTTTGTAACTCTCCACTCCGTTATATAATTATATCTCGAAAAGTTATCGTTTTTTTGAAAAAACACAAGAATACTTTTTTGTTTAGAATTAATTTTTACATCAACTGTCAAATTATAACAGCTGTCATATTGACAGTTTTTGAAATAAACACTATTTTGTGAATATCTCGAAAAGTTATCGTTTTTTTGAAAAAACACAAGAATACTTTTTCGTTTGGAATTAAATTTTACATCAACTGTCAAAATACGACAGCTGTCATATCGACAGTTTTCGAAATAAACACTATTTTGTGAATATCTCGAAAAGTTATCGTTTTTTTTTGAAAACACACAAGAATACTTTTTCGTTTGGAATTAAATTTTACATCAACTGTCAAATTATGACAGCTATCACATTGACAGTTTTCGAAATAAACACTATTTTGTGAATATTTTGAAAAGTTATCGTTATCGTTATCGTTTTTAACACGCTTTTTATTATTATTATTAATGAACTTCACCTGTATGTATGTATGTATGTTTGTTTGTTTGTTTGTTTGTAACTCTCCACTCCGCGGCTGCTGCCTCGGGTGAGTCCCATATCGTTATTTTTAGTCACTACCTCCCCGTGCCAGGAGTGGGTAATAAACAATACGTTTAATTATAAACGATATGAATAAAATTGTCTTAGAATTAATCTAACAATTCTTTAGATTTCACAATAGTAATTTTTTTTTCCAAGTTCTGAAAACAATACGTTTAATTATAAACAAAATGAATGAAATTGTCTTAGAATTAATCTAACAATTTTTTAGATTTTACAATAATAATTTTTTTTTCCAAGTGATTGAAACAATATGTTTAATCATCAACAATATGAATACAATAAATATAATTTGAGAAATCAAAAAAACACGCTTTCAAAGCATTTTCAACTAAATAAACGAATAATGATTGAGTGAGGGTCTTGTAATCGTCACAGCAAATTAACGAATCTATTGAAATAAAATAAATTGGACTAAAAAGTAAAAAATAAATATAGTTTAAAAAAACTAAAAAACACGCTTTTATGGCATATGAAACTAACAAGTAAAAAAATAAATGTAATTAAGGAAAACTAAAAAGCATGTTTCTGAAGAACATCGAACTAAAAAGTTAAAAATAATTTTCAAAATAAAATTAAAACAAAAATAAATGAAAAAAAAATAGTATTATTGTGAAAAAAGCGTGGGCGCTGCATACCACATTTTTCGAATGTCAAGCGCCCACGCTTTTTTCACAATAATACTAGTATTTTTCATTTATTTTTGTTTTAATTTTATTTTGAAAATTATTTTTAACTTTTTAGTTCGATGTTCTTCAGAAACATGCTTTTTAGTTTTCCTTAATTACATTTATTTTTTTACTTGTTAGTTTCATATGCTATAAAAGCGTGTTTTTTAGTTTTTTTAAACTATATTTATTTCTATAACGGTTATACAGACAGACAGACAAAAATTTTACTGATTTCATTTTTGGCATCAGTATCGATCCCTAATTACCCCCTGATAGTAATTTTGGAAATATATTTCATGTACAGAATTGACCTCTCTACAGATTTATTATAAGTACAGAAGATAGATAATTTCACTGATCTTGAATATTTGGTAAACGATTATTAGAGATATCTCTTATAGGTTTTTTAAATTTTAGAAAGAATACAAACAAGAATATATTTTATGTCATTTAATATATACTTGTTTTTTTTTCTTTCTAAAATTACATCTCAACTAATCGTTTACTAAAAATTCATGCTTCCGGTCTCCTAACAAAATTAAATTATAAGACAGGACATAAGAAAGTGACTTAGAGTTTGATGTTTCAAATTCATGCTTCCGGTCTCCTAACAAAATTAAATTATAAGACAGGACATAAGAAAGTGACTTAGAGTTTGATGTTTCAATTGTTGATTTGACAAAATCTCTCCCATTAACGGCATGATTTAACCCTCCTATTGTGTTCGGGTCTATTTGACCCAAAATAAAATTCAAAGTCCTGTAATTTTTTAGCCCGTTCAGGAATTTGTTTAAAATTTTTTGACATTTATTCATTTAAAGTGTCCTATATGCACTCATTTTTGTTTCAATAATTTCGTTCTCTTTCGCTATAAAAATAAATTTGTTACGCTTGTGGTGTTCGGGTCATATTGACCCAAATGAATTATTTTATTGACTAGTAGGTAAAGCATTGTAATTTTACAGCTTTCTATTATAAATTCAAAAGGTTTTGTAAGGGATGTTGTCATAAAATTCTAATTTCACCAAATGTTCTTATTCATACCAATCTTGAAGTTTTATATTCCACGTTTATTGTGAATGTAAGACCGCCTAGATAAGCTGTTTTTCAGTAGTATTGCCACAAACGTTGACAGAGAATAATTATTATGTATTCAAAAAGAGCTCTAAACGAGGCTGAATTAGAAGCCGCTCTATATTGTTCAGATATAAGTGATAATGTTAGTGATTCCGAAACAGAAGATCATGTTTCTGATGCAATACTTGAAAGTGAGAGTTCAGATGAAGAAACACAACCAAGTACAAGTGAAGTTATTTTACAGTCTAGTGATGTCTGGAAATCAAAAAATAAGAACATTGAATGGACAACTGTGCCTCCGAATCCTCAAGGAAGATTTTCATCTGCAAACGTCATCACTCAGACACCCGGTATAACACGTTACTCAGCTGCAAGGATTTCTGATATAAAATCTAGCTTCAATTTATTTTTGTCTCCGAAAATAAAATCTATTATTTTACAAATGTCAAATAAAGAAGGAATTCGTATTTATAATGATAAATTTCAGCCTCTTTTGGAAACTGAACTAGATGCTTACCTAGGTTTACTACTTCTTGCTGGAGTTTACAAATCTCATGGCGAAGCTACGTCAAGTCTTTGGGATTGTACTGTAGGCCGTCATATATTTAGATCTACAATGTCATTACAACGTTTCCACATCATTTCAAGAGTTCTTCGCTTTGATGATAAAGACACAAGAGCAGACCGTCGAAGAATGGACAAGTTGGCACCAATTAGAGAAATATGGGATGAATGGGTTTCAATTCTTCCAAATTTATATAATCCATCTGAAAACCTTACAGTTGATCAACAATTAGTGCCATTTAGGGGTAGGTGTCCATTTCGACAGTACATCCCAAGTAAACCTGCTCGATATGGAATTAAAATTTGGGTCTTGTGTGATGCAACTAATTCATATGCATATAACATGCAAATTTATACAGGAAAGTAGCCTGGTCAAAATCCAGAAAAAAATCAAGGATTGAGAGTAGTATTAGATCTCACTAGCGGTTTAAAAGGACATAATGTTACATGTGACAATTTTTTCACATCCTATAATTTAGGACAAATGCTGTTAAAACGAAATATTACTATGCTAGGGACGATTAGAAAAAATAAACCTGAGTTACCTCCACAGATCATAGCTAACAGAAAAGAAGTATATTCGTCAAAATTCTGCTTTGCCCGTGAAACAACCATTGTGTCTTACATGGCAAGACGTAACAAAAATGTAACCCTAATGAGTACGTTACATCATGACGCAAGTGTAAGTGAATCTATTGACAAAAAACCACAAATAATTTTAGATTACAACAAAACAAAAGGATCTGTCGATACTTTAGATAAATTGGTAATGACTTATACTTGTCGACGTCAAACAAAAAGATGGCCTATGACTGTTGTTTACAACCTGCTGGATGTATCTGCATATAATGCGTTTGTGTTGTGGTCTGCAATTAATCCCAATTGGAATAAAGGAGAATTAACCAGAAGGCGTCTATTCTTGGAAAATTTAGGACATCAATTAATTTTATCTTTGCAACAAACTCGTACACATTTGCCTAGAAATGTTCAAGCCGCACAAATTGTCCAACAAGCTAGAAGCAAACTTGATCCAAAACCTTCTACAAGCAGCGGAGAAATAGCTGAATCAATTCTGCAACCCAAAAAACGAGCAAGATGTTATTTCTGCCCATCCAAAAACGACAATAAAACAAACATTGTATGCTGCAATTGCAAAAAATATGTGTGTAAATCTCACGTTAAATATTATTGTGAAAACTGCATTAATAATTAATTTTTTGTTCGTAAAATAAACAAATAAACTTTTTTATTTAGTTAAAGTAGTTTTACTTGATGCTGTTTCATTATCAAACACTATAAAAATAATTATTAACAATTATTTTTTACTTCGGGTCATATTGACCCGAACACTATAAGTGTACCTAACTGCATTAATAATTAATTTTTTGTTCGTAAAATAAACAAATAAACTTTTTTATTTAGTTAAAGTAGTTTTACTTGATGCTGTTTCATTATCAAACACTATAAAAATAATTATTAACAATTATTTTTTACTTCGGGTCATATTGACCCGAACACTATAAGTGTACCTAAACATTGCACACAATAGGAGGGTTAATGGCCATGCATTCATAGCTTAGTTGTAAGAGCGTCAGCGCGTAGAGCTGAAGATTGCGAGTTCGAGTTTCGCTGGGTGCGACAATTTTTTCAATTTCTCCTACATTCCTTTTAATATATTCTTGTTCGTATACTTTCTAGAAACTTTTAAAAATTTCAAAAATGTTTATTTTACTTCTCATGTATTTTAAAATTTGAATTATACCTGGATTTGCAGTCCGTTGGCATTAACGTCATTTGACGTATATGCAAGTAGACCAATACGCGGTAACTCTTTCTAAGTTAAACCTGGCAACTACGCTTCATTCCTACCGCGTATTGGTCTACTTGCATATACGTCAAATGACGTCAATGCCAACGGACAGCAAATCCAGGTATAGATATATTTTGCTGAGTGACCTTTATGAGGAAAGATACTGCTATTTGATAACGTAACTTAGTTGTTTTTAAAGCTGATGTACTGAAATAGTAGTTTACGTAACAAGTTCCGAAAGTGGTCTTTTACTGGACGAGTGGGAAAATGCAGGGCGAGCCGCAGGCGAGTGCTGCAAGCCTGCGAGTCCAGTAAAAGCACTTTTGGGACGTATTACGTACAATATTTTTTTTTTAAACCGGCCAGAATTTACTAATTTCTAGTTTATTTTTGGGTCAGAAAATCTCATTTTGTCGAACCGGGCCAGAAAATTATTGTGATAGAACGGTAAAAGCTTTTACCGGACTCATTTTTAGTTTTTGGCCTTGTCCGACAAAATTAGATTTTCTGACCTAAAACCAAACCAGAAAGTACTAATTTCTGGCCGGTTTAAAAAAAAATATATTATTTAGTAAGCCTACTCAGTATGAATTCTCTATTAGTATTGTTTTTAGCTTTTTTAATCCTCTGTTTTTATATTTTGGATGTGATATTTTTATTATTCTGTTTTTATGCCTCAGATTATATTAATTATCATTTTTGGTAAATGTTCAGAACTTTAGTTTATACCATTTTGTTTGTAGTATATTTTGTTTGATGGATCATCATATCAAGAAATGGTAGTTTGTTGTTTTTTTCTTGTTCTACTGTAAATTGTAATTTATCACATTGATTATTAAAGACTTTTAGTACTTCTTTGACCACATTTTTCGTTAATGCTAATACTAAGACTTCCACAAAGGTGATACCACTCTTACAGGCAAACACGGATGCCGTCGCACCAAGATTTGACTTTGACAAACTCCACAAAATATTAACAAACAAGACAGCAGACCCCAACGTAGTGAACGCTCTGAGCGTATATACGGATGGATCAAAAACAAAGCAAGGTGTGGGATGTGGAATTTACTCTAGATCCTTAAACCTAAAAATAAAATGGGCTATAGATGGCTTGTCAAGTGTGGTTCAGTCAGAACTCACAGGCATAACCATAGCTGCAAAAAAATTAATCAATAGGAACATCACGGGCAGGAATATAAATATATACACAGACTGCCGACAAGCACTACTGACCTTGAATAGACCACATTTCACTTTAAGTTTAGTACTAGAATGTCACCAATCTCTAACTGAGGCCAGCCAGAATAACGTGGTCACTCTCAGCTGGATCAAAGGACATGGGAACTCTAAAGGCAACAGCATTGCGAACAGTTTAGCAAGGAGGGCTGCGGGCTACAAATATGTTAGCCCTCGCCCATCTACCAAGCTAACATTGTCCGCAGTCGTGGACCTTATCAAACAGCACTCTCAACAAAACTTTATACAGTGCTGGGATAAAACTACGAACTGTAGACTGGCCAGAGAGTTATTACCTTATCCTGGCAAGGCATTGACCAGACAAAATCTCCGAACAGCTGTGGGAATCTTGGCAGGTCACTGCCAAATGCGACAACATCTCTTTAGCATGAAATTAACAGAATCGCCGCTATGCAGAGGCTGCGAACAAGAAGAGGAAACAGTAGAATACATAATGTATGGCTGCTCTGATTTTTTTGTAATCAGAAGCTGTGTTGGGCGACTACTGGCTTACACCAGTTGATGTCAGGGAGATCCCCCTCGGGAGCCAATGGAATGTTTTTTTAAACTTTTTTAATCAAATCATCCAGAGTATAATTACAGAGAAAAATCATCCAAAGTACCTATAATAGGAGGTAAACTACTGCCCATTGAGAGACCCTAAAATTTGTTTGTAGTCTTTATATTGATACATGCAAAATCCTGAGTATACTTAGAAGAAGAATTATTAGCAAGAAGTTCGACAGTAGACGGGCCAAAACAAAAAAACATTGGAGACATCATGTGGAGGAATAAATTTAACACAATGATACATTCAGGAAGGACGTCAAAACGCTAATACGAAAGTTGTACATCGATATCTCAATGATAAACAATTTTTGAAAGACAGAAAGAATTTCAATAGTTGAGAGTGAGAATGAAAAAGAGAGATAAAAAAATAAGTTAAAATAGTTTATATTTATTTTATTTGTTAAAATTGGAATATAGTGTAAATAAATAAAGTATAATTAAATAAGATAAATGTTAATTAAAAGCAACGATATATTTTGTACTTTCGAATTGAAATCTTACTTATAGTTAAGTTATCATTTTATATTATTCTAAATTATAGTTTTAATTTTAATTAGAATTTGGTTAACTTTACTTACCATTTGTTGCATGAAATCTTTGTAATGGTTCACTAAACTGTTGTAACCTCTCACATATAAATTGACTTGATGTACCATTCTGGAAAAATAAAAAATACAATGAATATTTTTTTTACTAATTTTTACATTACGTATAAAAATGCTTCTAGGTTAGATTTCCTATATTTTCAGATTTTCTATGTTTTTAATAATGCTATAAGTTATTCTTAAGTTTTATAAGTCTAACGACCAGTTTGTAAAGAAATTTTTGATTAAAATTTTATGTTTTTGTTTTATCGATAAAAATTATACAAAACTGTTCATAAATTATAAGCAACCTCATTTGTAAAGTTATGCTTTTATTTTGATATATGGAATTTTGAGTGTTTACAGTGATGTAAAAACACTTTTTCTTTAAATCACTTGCATGTTGCAAACTTGTTGGGAAAGAAATTATCTTGCAATCAATCGCAAGATATAATGTTTATCAACCGATAGGCAAACAAAGATAGCAAAAATTTACCCTTTTTTAACATAAACATGGCTATATTGGCTCCTAACAGTAGCAGGACAATTTTAACTGAGGTATTTTAAATTTTTATAAGCTTATATATATTTATAGGTTGTTAAAGTAATCTTAAAGATGAAAACTTTCATACTTCCACTAAAAATCAAAGAATCCGTAAATGAGAGGATATTGATAACATATACTACACATTTAAACTTTCAATACTTCTGCTCTACCAGACGCAAACTTCTTCGAATGTCGCTCATGAGGTCCTGGACAGAATTTAGATCTATTTCTTCCAGTTTTTCGTAAATTCGCTTCTTATTTTCTATGATAAACCTTTCTAGACAGTAAAGCCCAAAAAATCTCTATTTAGTCCAGTAAACCTGGGTACCAACCTTACCATTAGATTATTGACAAACTTTTTTTTTTAATTTGTAGATATTCATGTGTAGATTACAGTACGAAAAAATGTCCTCCGGAAAATGACCGGAAGGGGCCGGAAAATGGCTCAGACTCCCGAAAAATCGGTTTTTGGCCGATATCTCCCGAGATATGGCAGCTAGAGATGTGGCGCTTGTCTTGAAATGAAGACAAGATCATTACCTACAAAAATGGCCCCGATGATTTTTTTAAAAAATTTAACCGTTTTCGAGATAACCGGCCTCAAGCGTTGACTGGTTTTTTTGCTGCGGGCCGCGCCTCCAGAAGTCACGCTACGTGAATGTAGGCACTAACGAGCGGACGAATTAGCCCATAACTTTGTTAAAAATGAACATTTCTTGATGATTCAAAGTTCATATGAAAACAGAGACTTGTATTAATAATACTCTCTAATTATAATTTATTTTTTACTTTTTTGGCACATTGGAAAATCTGGCCAAACTTTCTTTTTTCTCGATATCAGCACCTCGTTACAAATTCACTCATAATTTTTTTATAAAGAGTACTTTTACCGAATCCTCTTAGATAACGGGCCTTCGATAGGTGGTGAATGTATCCTGAATTAATCAATAAACAATTTTCGTGTATTTTTATAAACAATGAATCTTTTTCGGGGCGTTTTTTTGGGATTTCCGGAGTTTCCCGAGAATCTCGGTTCCATCGAGGATTCCTAAGATATTAATGGTCAAACCACTGCCCAATGCACATGATTAGAAAGCTGAAAATGTCCCCTTCCTAATGGCGCTTCTCAATCTTTCCCATGATTTTCATTTTTCCGGAAAATTGGGAAAATTCTCTGCCCCACGAAAAATGACGACCCCACGACTTTTTTTCCATTAACCATTGTTTTCTTCTCGGGGTTGAATTTTTGAGAGTAAAGGGTTATACCAAACGAAAGCTAACACTCTCAGCTTTTCAACAATATATATATTGAGCATTTTCTCCCGTGTATCCGGAAAAAAATCCGCCTCCAAACTTCTCGAATTTTCATCTACTTTTCTTTACCGAGCGCGGCCACGCGGCGTCCATCTATAGTATCGTACAAGCGTCTGCTATAGTCCGTGCGTCCACGTTGATTTCATTTTCTTTCTGCTTTATTTACAAACAACGAGCGAGCTTTGTTTACAAACAATGTGTGAATTTACAAACATTGGATGGTCAAATTTGTTTAAAGCATTAAGTGGAAAAAGTGAACAAAATTGTTATTATTGTTATTAGAATATTTCATTTTTTCAAGTTTTCTGTTTTGGAGCACAAGGTAATTTTCATTATTGGTCTAAAACTTGTGTCAAGCGTAATTATTTCTTACAAAAAAGTCTAAAAATTTCTTGTTTTCCTGTTTTAGAAAATGGAAGTACAAGAAAATTCTGAGATGGCGGTGTGTTTCATTTGTGACCAAGAACTCATGCCGGATCAAGATGATGTTGTGACGGTTACTCGTGGGTTAGAAACTTTAATAAGTAGGAGTAAGGATAGGAATGACAATCACCATTTTTTTCTTCAAAAACAATCTTCTCTGGAAATGCATGGTACCTGTAGACTGAAGTACACTGCGATGCGACAAGGCAAGCTGAAATATGCGAACGAACACTTTACCCAGGACTCGACGAAAAGGTTTGATCCTCTAGCCAGCCCTAAGAGAAAAAAGAGACGTAAAGCTTGCCCAGCATTCAATTTTGAAGCCAATTGTTTCTTCTGTGGACAACCGGCTTCTATCGAACACTGGAAAAAAACTAGAGGCGCATGCAAAAGATTCTGTGTGGTTCAGGATCCTGAATTCAAGAATACTCTTATGGAAGAGATCAAAAAGGGTATACAAGATGAATCCTGTAAAGTGGTATTAGACAGAATTTCACTGGCTGATCTAATCGCTTCTCAAGCGAGGTATCACAAGGATTGTCGTACACTATTTCATCAAGCTCGTGCCAAGATTCCAGATGATTTAAAGATTGATTACGCTGGTTCAGAAAATGTTCGTGGTTAAATGGACACTATTATCACCTACATTGTAGAGAGTGGCGATAAGATTTACAGTATAAAGGATTTGAGAAAAATTTCAGGTACGTTGGAAGGTCATTTAAAAGAAAATGTGTGAACCAGTCAATTAATTTTTGTGTTACACGGTGAGGGAAGGTTGAATATTGGAACCGTTGGCTGGCGGCTTAAATATTCAATTGTATATTTTAAGCAATACCCAATTCAGCTCCTAAAAAGGACTCAATATCATAATTCTTCTGACTCATTTGGTTTCCACCTTGAAGGCGAAAGTTTAGAAGTAGAGCCGGGTGCAGGCGAAGATGAGGCCGCAGAAATTGAGCCGGAGGTAGAACATCAAGAAACAGGAGCTGTAATAGAACAAGAGGGGTCAAACGTGACGGATTGGTGATTGAAAATAGTTGTTCTGCTTCCCATATATGTACAGTTGCTTATTTATTTTTGAATAAAAAATTTTATTTTTCAAAAATTATGACTATAATTTATTGCAAAAAATTGCAAAAATTTGGCAAACCCTTGCACTCTGTTTGCGAGAGCAATAGCCAGAAATTATTACAGCCCCTTCAACACAGATGAGCCCGGTCAAGACCGAAACTCCCAATCATGGATATATCGGCACATTCTGGGGTCAATTTTTGCAAATTATAAATCTGTTCTTTAGCCTCGTTTGCGGGGATCCAAGGAGAGCAACTCGAGGGGCTCATTCAGCGGGAATTAATCACGTCCCGCCTCCAATAGTTGTTGGAAGATCCATAATCCCCGCTGGACACGCTCATGACCGTAAAAATTTCGCGAATGAGAAAAAGGGAGGTGGCGCCCTCTACAATTGATCCACAGTTAGAAAAAGGGAGATCGGTGTAATATCAGTCTCCTGGTGGCAGAATTCGACAAAAAAGCCACATTTTCTGCCTCCGAAAATTTGAGAATTTTTGCAACCCTTTTTTTGCAATAAATATTAGTGCAGCGAAAAAAATGTTAAGGACCATTTTTGTAGGTAGTGAACTGATCTTCACTTCAAGACAAACCCCACGTCTCTAGCTGCCATATTTCGGGAGATATCGGCCAAAAACTGATTTTTCGGGATCCTGAGCCATTTTCCGGCCCCTTCCGGTCATTTCCCGGAGGACATTTTCTCAGAGGTTAATCTACCCATCAATACCTACACATTAAAAAAAAAGTTTGTCAATAATCTAATGGTGAGGTTTCGGATTTTTCTGGTCTTTATTTACTGGACTAATTGGGCGAGCCTGCGGCAAGTATGGACAATTATCCTTATTGGGAACAAATGGTATGAAGGTATGCGGTGTTGTCGAAGATAGTTTTGAATATCTCTTGAGTATGATGGATGGACGGATTAAAACATGATATCGTCATTAGCATGATGTTCGTCGATAAAATGACGCGATTAAAAAAGGCTGGTATCAATATAAGTCTAACTATTCAAAGATTTGTCCCTTAGTCTTCCCACAAAATGTCGAAATACACCCCTGTTATAAACTGCGCACCATACATGATTTTATATGCAAATTTAACATTATGTTTGCATCTAACAGTGTTAGGACTGTTAGAGCATTTCTCTACGTTATTTGTATTAAATCCACTGTTTCCATTTATTTCAGAATTACTCAAAACGAAATACTTTTCATTTATAACAACGATTTTTTCATTGACTAAGTGTACTCGTTCATTATTCTTCTGACCAATATCTATGGCCTCTCTGCACATTTGGGAGATGCAGATATTGTTTTTCTAGCTTACAGTTCTTTGTTGCTCTATTAATTTTCCTTCGTGAAATGTTTTTATTCTGGAAACGACAAATTTTTGCTTTGGGAAGCCACCCAACCAACTTGTAGATACTTTTTCTTATTTCTAATTCATACGACATCTTAAGAGGAAAACTTTTAAACTCAACTAACAATAAACAAAGTAAATAAATTTTCGTTTCCAAATCTAACTTGCTATTATTTTGTTTGTTTTCAAATTAAATCCAATGAATTTTGCGCCTAAAGTTTAGTGTTAAGCTGGTAGACGATGGAAATTCTCTGAATGACTAGCTAAAACTTAACAATCATTTTCTTTAAGCAGGCTGGCAACTTTCAGAGAAGCGTCAGGATCAACTAGAAGAGGTATTAGTAAACGATTATTTAAGGTATCTTATGGTATTTTTGAAATTTTTGAAAATATACAAAAAAGAATATATTAAATGACATCAAGGAGAAATTTAAAAAAATATCGCATCCAGCAGGACTCGAACCCACAACCTTTGCCTCTACGCGGCAACGCTTTGACTATCAATGCTTAGTTTTCAATTCGTGTTTTGGTCGTTAAATTCAACTCTTACTCGCTACAACAAAAAAAACGTATAAATTTTGTCATTAAAAAAAAACTAACGCCTGGAATCGAACTAGGGTTTACTATTAGTAGTTTTAGTGTTCTAACGTTAGATAAGACAGTCGCTTAAACCACTGAACCAACACGGCACATGTGCTTAGTTCCATATTTAAAGTATCTATCTTTTGGAAATTTTTATAATATATTATTTTCAAAAAAAAAAATGAAAGTATGCTCTTTTAAGTAATTTTGCACCAAACACAGAATAATTATTAAAAATTTACGTTTGCATCCCTGGTTTCGGTTTAATTTCTTACACACATGTAAAATAAAACACCGATATTTCTTGTATTTTTATATCTGTTCATCTTCCATAGTTATTGTTTTGTTATAGTTATAACTATAAGTCATTTGAATACCGTTTAAAAAGTCAGTACATTGAAAAGATATAGATATCCAAAAAACATTTTGATCTAATGTATTAATATCATAGTGACGTATCACATTATATTTTGACAGATTATTTTATAATTCTGTCACATATAAAGTTTAGTATTTTATATTAATAATATTAATATTAATATTCAGTAATGAATATTGTATTGTAGTCTAAAGAACCGTTACATGGTTGCAGTATATCCTGCACTATGCTTTTGAGGTTGTTGGTTACATAAATAGATTTTTTAATAATAGTCGAAGAAATAAAGCACTAAAATCAGCAAAACCTCCGAAATTTGTAAAGTAAGACGGATGAGAAGGCGTTTTTTACATTTGAAACGTTAGAGGAAATTTTGTCGGTATTTTTCATAATATAAAAATGAGAAATTGCATTTCTGCATGCGAAAATTGCATTTGAAAAGTGCATTCCAAACAGATAATAGATAGAAAAATTACAACTAGGTAAGTATTGCTGTAAATATTTCCAATTTTTGTACTTGCGTTTATTGGGTTTGCTGAAGACGAATATTATAATGCCGAAGCACTCCGCGACACTTGGTGCTCAGGGTGAATTGAATTTACCTCTTTTTCTGGGGTTTTATGCAAATTCTATACAAAATCAGTGCACATTTAGTACTCGGGTATTTTTGGGTCGCTGAATACGAATATCATGACGGCGATGGTCTCCGAGACACCTGGTGCCTAGGACGGATCCCGTCTCCATGAATTATATGCAAATTCGATACAAAATGAGTGTGCACTCGGTACTAGGACGTTTTTGGGGTCGCCGAACACGAATAACATATAATGATTTTGCTAAATCATTCCCATACAAATTTATGTATTCAGACGTGTGCATAGAAGTATAACTTCTACCGGCAGTCCCACCCGTTTTTTTTCAAAATTTTTACAAGACATATTTTGTTATATGCAAGTCTAAAGCTATTTATGTTTTAGGTAAATATTCAGAAAACTCACCGAAGTTCAAAGTCAGAATCAATTAAACTGTAAGATGCTTTTAAATCTAGATTCAAGTTTAAAATGTATTCAGAAAAATCATTGTTAAAGCCTTTGAGTTTTACCAAAAAAACTTATTAAAAAAGTAGCTACATTAATAAATGTATAACGAAGCTAAGATTTGCGGAATTGAATTGGATTTCTCAAGTTCCCAGCCTACGAATTCTATTAATATTATCGAATAAATTGGGTATAATTTAAAGAGAAATCGTCTGAGTGAGCCAGAGGTTGCTAGATCTCGTGTATAGATTGCGGAATTTAATTTGAGAGTTGTCGCTTGTCTCCAACCGATTAATCCAACACTGTCTAGGTTTCGTTAACGTTTGGATCAAATCCAAATTACAAATATTTTACTTGAGGGTTCGTAATACAGTAACGAACTGGTCTGCGGTGATACAATCAAATTTATTTTCACATACATTATTTTTTTGTTGTTGTCTGTAAAGCAATACTTCTTATGGAACGTTTTGGCGGACGGAATGTAGGTAAAAAGAGCAGCAGTAAAAAGCGTTATTACATAGAGAGAGATATACTTGTTCTAATCTTAATTCGAATGTAAATCATTATTGTGTAACCACCTCAAAAACGATTATATAATACTTATGTATACTTAATAAATGACCTAAGCGTACAAGATCTGTTGAGCAATTTAAATAATTGAATATGTAGATATACCTAATACATAGTATAGAATTGTGACCCCGTCCTAATCATCAATTGATAAACTGTTAGCTATTTAAATGGAAGATGTTTAATGCTCGATTCAAGGTTCACAATTCCGATCCTCATTTGGTTGGTGGATAGCGAGCATGGGTTCGTTCGAGCTTAATGAAAAATTATATAGATATGTTAAAAATTTGGTATTAAATAGTAAAAAGGAAAAAGAAAATGGGAACCACTCATTTTTTTATCCTATAGATGGGAAAGATAAGAAACACAGAAAAAAGATAAAAAAGAAATATATAGGGGTGAAGGAGGTAAGACGGGGTATCATGCGAAATTCACAGTTCAAACTGACCAATCACGCCCGTTTATTCATCGTTTGGCGCGCCGCCATGACACTTGTCAATCGCCCGGCGGTCAATGGTTGACAAGTGCACGCTTGTCAAAAAAATTTAAAAACAGTGTTTAACTGCAAAGTGTTTTAACATATTTTGTTCTGGTTTGACACGTGGCTGTGGTTTGTGAAATAACGTTAGCTGATGAGGTGTTGCTGTGATTGACGCTTAAACTAACCTATAATAAGGTAGACATTGTGTTTCCGTGCAATTGTTGACTGTTTTTTTTATTGTTTTTATTTCTAGAAAATGGCTCTGCAGGCAAGATGGGGTAACGGGGTACAAAAGAACAAAATAAAAAATCAAAGAACAATAGCCGAACAGCAAAAACAGCAAAACGCATCTGGAGATGAAAGTAAAGAAGGGGGGACACACCATGTATGTATTGTGAGGAAGTATATTCCGTTTCCATTGAAGGGTGGATATCATGCTCATCACGTGGAAGGCGGGCTCATAATTGCTGTGCAGGAATAGATGATGATGATGACGAAGCCTTCCACGTCTGCGAGTTCTACCAGCCAAAATAATAATCTTTTTCCGTGACTATGCTTATCACCCCATCTTACCTCAGGGGGTATTTTAATTTTTTTCTCTTAAGTGTGTGATCAAAAGTTCATAATGATACCAAATATTGGAAGAGTAATAATTAGTGGTTAATTAAAAAATAAATATAATTGTTTCACTATGTATTTTTTTATATTATTGACATTTAAAGCTTAAGTACCCCATCTTGCCATCCTCTCCCCTAATTTAGATTATATAACACGGCAGATTATTATCACTAAGTTAGGAGTTACACACTTTTACTTAAAAAAAATACTTACACTATTTCTTACAATATCTTTATAGTTAGAATGAAACCTTGTTTTATAAGATACTTTTTAATCACTCAAAATTTTTGTAACTTTTATGATAAGCTTAATAGATATTATTGATCAGAGCAACACACTCCAGATAGGAAAGGAAATTCTCTATTTAAAATATAATAATATTTATTTATTAGTACAATAAAAATTAGGACAATAAGCGAACAAAAAATGGAATCATACTCATAAAGTGCTATAAATAGAGATAATACTTTAATACTTTAAGTGATTATCAACATTAGCTTTCTACACACTTAGTATAACAGCTTGGCTATTTTTATTGTTATCTATGTGTACCCTGATTAAGCTAAAAGTGAACTATTAATGAATTTAGACAAACAAAAAAATTAAAATTCACCTTTTGCTTTATAAATAACTCGAGTTATATGCGTACTTACAATATTCAGTGATAATTATGAAAACAGACAAGTTAAAAATACAGATAAAAAAAGACGGCACTGCACTATTGCTTCACAGTAGGTAACTATATTAAACATAGGAAAATTTCCAAAGAAATAAACAGTGCTTTCTTTTCTGGTAATTATTTAAAGATAAAACTTACAGATTGGAACGGGAGTGCTTCAAGAATAACATGAGACTCAGTAACCAGTTTACTTTCCAAAAAAATCGACCATTTTCTAGTCTCATTCAGCAGGTAGTTGAAGGTGGCAATTGTAAAACCATTTCAAAGAAATTATCAACTTTCTTGTAATAAACGGCACTCGGAACAACTTCACATGTAAGTTTTACAAAAAAGATAAAAAAAACCGGGAAGATCAAAATCTGGTGCGTCATTAAATAGGCTTTTACGAACGCACGTGATTAAGAAAAGGAATATGATTGGTAAGACAATCTTTCTAGATCCTTCTCGAATATGATATGAACATCAGAACATCATTTGTAACTAATACGCTCATTTAATCACATATGCCATTCTAACTCATTTTAGGAACTATTGGAAAGTTTTTAACGACAGGGTCGGCTTATATATTAAAAGGAAACATTTAAAGATAATGTAATTAATTCGTTTTTAAAAATGATACTAAACAATGGCAACAGCTAATTAAAACAGTTAATTGGGAATTTATAAATAAATATTTCCGCATCTAGTTTCCACGTATAATCTTAAATATATTTAATTTGTTAAAAAATAAAACTTGAATCAATGGGAATATTGATTTTTATATTGTAACAAAATTATCACAAACTACGATAAGTCAAATTATAATAAAAGGGGGTGTTGATTACAGTGAAAATTGAAAAAAAAGAAAGCAAGGGGAGTAAGATTTTATTTGATACACGATATATAGTGTCACGGGTCAAATTCGCTCTAGTATAACTAAATTGCTTACCTTATGAATTCTCCGTTATTAAGGATTAAATGAGTATTAGGAACAGGTTGATTTTAGTTCAGTTGTAGTTAAGCACCAACTAATCCTTATATTCTGGCTACAAATTATTACTAATATTGTTTTGAAAGTCTATTTATTAAATTCAGAACAATTGTGGGGTTAGGTGATTGATTTGAACTACTGTCATACAACGAGGCGAATTCTTCTTTTCTTTTTTTTCGTCGTAAAACTTAGAATGTTGTCGTCTGCAGTTCGTTATTTTAGCATCCGACATCTACAGATTGTATACGAACGAGAAATTGAGTAATATTGGGATTTTTGGTGTTGGTAGCTGTTGATCCTACGTTTATTGTCCTTACAGTGGTAGAGGCCATTCTCGAGTCTGACAGATTTTATCGGAAGTAGTTGATTTCTTTGTCCTTTCTGTTATCTGCTTTTGATCAAGAAGGTTGTCGAATACAAGCCAGAAGATTTTTGGTTTAAGTTTTAAATCGCGGTGAATCCGTAACAATTAATTTTGGATTTTTGAAACTAAACCTTATTTTCCATTTTGGATCGCTGTGGAGTTTGTTCCTGTGGTTATTTTTGGACAGATTCTTTGGAAAAAAGGTTTTAACGTTACAAACAATTTTTAATTAATAAAACACCAAAGAATATTATTATAAATCCTTAAAAACTCCAAGAGAAATTTTGTTAAAATGCGTTTTCAAACATAAAAAATTGGAAACACGAATGATTTCTATGGAATTTCAGATTTCATGTAAATTGTTCGAAAGGTAAGTTGTTTGAAAATATAATTATTCAAAAGAATAATTTTTCGAATGGTATGTCTTCGAAAGATGAATTATTCGAAGTATCTATTATAATTTAATGAATATAAACATGTTATTTTATTATAATGTTAATGTTGTTGTATTTTTGAGTGGCAGGATTTACTGGTTTAATGGCACTAATGGCAGATAAGTATAATCTAATGCACCTGCATTGTTATTAACTTTCATCGTCTGATGCGCCAGGTAACACCCCCAACTACGATTATCTCATTAGATAAATATCAATGTAAATGCACTAATCGTTCAAGCATTTTTACTTGCAAAGAGATTATTAAGGTGTGCACATCGTCCAAGTTAATTTAGTGTAATGGTGTTCGAATTAGTTTGCAGTAAAAAGGGCAATAAAAAGTTGCGATATGATTTGATTAATAACTACAACGAAAATGACGACAGATGTGATTATCTCAGAGGAATTGCTTATAATCTTAGTTTTTAATAAATAATACTTAAAATGGATAAATATATTTGAAAGTTGATTATTTTCCTTTTCGAACACTTTCCTTTTACAACATCTTACTTTTCGAACAGTTTACCATTCGAACAATTTATCATTCGAACAATTTACACTTCGAACAATTTACTTTTTGAACAAATTACTTCGAAAAATTTACTTGGAACAATTTACTTCGAACTATTTACATTCGAACAACTTACAGGATACCGAATTTCCGTAAATCGTTAACCTTCAGCAAAATTAATGAATAAAAAACATGAATCGTGAGCTTACTAAAAATGCCCTAACAAGTAAGTACAGACAACTTAATGTTGTGGAAAAACAGTATTATCAAAGGAAAAAAGTATGAGTGCAATAAAAAATAATTTAAATTTAACGATATCTACAGTCGGCGATGCAATATTTGAGGAAAAAATAGCGGATAACTTATGAAAGAAAATAACACCCAGAAAAGTCATTGCAAAGATACCTTAAAAGAGATTGGAGCTCTTTTTATTGCAGATGCCGGTACCATTATTTCAGGTGAGTTTTGTAGACAGTGAATCCATAAATCTGTAGTTTTTATAAAATAATCACAATTTATAAAAGAACTTTTTATAGTAGAAAGTTTTTTTTGGTGATTTATAAGTCATATTACTATTATTAAATTATTACTCCCTTGGCAAATAGCGCTTTACAAGATAGATTACGGCATAGTCCACAGTATAGTCTAAAATTTTTAAAATTTTTCTAAATTAGTTATTTTATTAACAGTTAAAATAATAATTACTGTTGTCACATGTAAAACAAAAAAATTCTCTCTGGCGTAGTCGATCCCAGTATGATAACATAATATAACTGTCACCTTGATTCATATCCGACGCTTAATCAACTAGGCTACGAACGACATATTTACAAACTTTCAAAATGATAACATGTATACACAATTTATATCATATTTCATATCAATTCAGTATAAATTTCGAAATTAATGTATATGCCTAAACACACTTGAAACATGCATTGTCATCCAGATCTTAGCTATCCTGAAAATTTCAGAGCTCTAGGTAGTCGGGAAATAGGTTTAAATTCGATTACAAAATTCCGCGGAATGACAGAGAGACAAAGAACACGGTGAAAATATAAAAAACTTTCTAAAATACATGCATACACACTCAAACAATTTATTTGATTTAAGGTATTTTACGGCTGCAAATGAAGAATCGATCTAAATTGTTTTAAACAGTAGGAGATTGGTGCAAAATTGTTTTTGAGTGACGAATCAAAATTTGATATTTCTGAGATTGCGGAAATAGAAAAATACTCAATACCTAAAGGGGACGCATTCAAAGTGGATTGTCTAAAAAGGACTGTTAAACCGAAGTGTTCCATGATTTGTGGTTGCATATAAGGAAAAGGTGTTTTACACATGAAAATAATAAATAGAACCATTGATGCAGCTTAATATCAAGGCATTCTTGAAAACAGTTTCATTCCCGCAGTTTAGAAAAGTTCTGTCGTGACGGAATTTCATCTTTCAACAGGATGGTGCTTCGTGTCACACTGCGAAATCAACCAAACAGTGGTTTGCAAATCACAATATGAAAGTCCTAGCTTGGTATTCAAGACTTCAGACTTGAATATAATTGAGACCTTGTGGCATCGCATAAAAATTACTTGAAAAACAATCCACAGAGAATAAAAAATTTACAGGCAAAATTGATGGAAATATGCCACCTACACAAAATTACTATATATCTTTGCTGAAAACAATGCCTGATAGAATTCAGGATGTTGCATCATATTAAATTGTTTTAAGATTGATCGTCAAAACTCTAAGTTTTCAACAAATCTTTTTCATTTTTTATTCAGTTTTAAATGCGTAATTCGTTATTTAATATTTTGAATTTAATAATTATATAACATAGCAAATTCAATAATCTGAATCACATCTAAGGTTTATTTATCAGTAAATATTAATAAAAAAATTAATCGTCTGAACATAACTGTTAGATATAACAATACTGTGAAACACGGCTGGGCAGATAAACACACTGCGCTTCATTCGGAAGGTTAGCGAGTGATAATTTTTTAAGCGGGAAATGAAATCGGTTTCATTCCTAATGGTTTTTTGCTAAACGACATTTCTGTTAATTATTACTAAGATAGGGATGTTAAAAAAAATGGTTTACCAAAGAACTTTTTCCGAACACTCGGTTGTAGACTAGGATCCTGTGCATTTTTGCCAGGTTTAAAAAATACCAAACAAGGGTTAAATAAACCAATTTAGGTTAATTTATAAAGAAGTTCCGTTAAAAAATAATTTAATTAACATTATAAAATTGCAATTTTTTATTAAATATCACTGATTAAGTAAATATATTCAAACTCATTTAATAATAATAATAAAAAAGGCGGTTAAACTCGGGCAATTCGGATGACAGCAAAGCTTTCTAAGCTGTCCTTGACAGAGGAGTAAGCCACAAAATATATTTTTAACTATATTTTTTGGATAAAAAATTCATGAAATAAATAAAATAAAATACTAAAAATAAATTTTAAATAAATACTATCATAAAACTATATCCATCTATATATATAAAAGTCAAAGGTGACTGACTGACTGACTGACTGACATAGTGATCTATCAACGCACAGCTCAAACCGCTGGACGGATCGGGCTGAAATTTGGCATGCAGGTAGATGTTATAACGTAGACATCCGCTAAGAAAGGATTTTGATTAATTCCACCCCCAAGGGGATAAAATAGGGGATGAAAGTTTGTTTAAAACTTTGTCAATTTTAAACCGATCAGGTTGAGATTTTGCATGCATATAGCTTCTATGACGTAGGCATCCCCTAAGAAAGGATTGTGATTAATTTCACTCCTAAGGGGATAAAATAGGGGATGAAACATTTTATAAAACTTTGTCAATTTTAAACCAATTAGGCTGAGATTTTGCAAGCTTATAGGTACTTTGACGTAGGCATCCCCTAAGAAAGGATTTTGATAACTTCCACCCCTAAGGGGATAAAGTAAGCGATGAAAATTTGTATAAATGTTTGTCAATTTTAAACCGTTTGGGCTGATTTTTTGCATGCATATAGCTACTATAATGAAGAGATCCCCTAAAAAAGAATTTTGATAAATTCCACCCTAAGGGGATAAAATATGCTATGAAAGTTTGTATAAAACTTTGTCAATTTCAAACCGATCGGGCTGAGATTTTGCATGCATATAGCTACTATGACGTAGGCATCCCTTAAGAAAGAATTTTGCTAAATTCCACCCCTAAGGGGATAAAATGGGCGATAAAACTTTGTATGAAACTTTGTCAATTTTAAACCGATCAGGCTGATATTTTGCATGCTTATAGCTACTATGGCGTAGGCATCCCCTAAGAAAGAATTTTGATAAATTGCACCCCTAAGGGATAAAATAGGGGATGAAAGTGTGTATGAAGCTTTGTCAATTTCAAACCGATCGTGCTAAGATTTTGCATGCATATAGCATGCAAGTTTTTATAGTTTTAAAACAATAATAGTCTAATACCACTCGCGCTTTAATGTGCGGGGTGTGTGGAGCGGTGAGGCGGTAGCACGCTGCTGCTTGCCGACATGACACTGTCGATAGACGCGTAGAGTCTTGAAAATTCGAGAATAAGTTTGTTTCATTACGTAGTGGTGTACTAAAAAATGACTTTTTTAAATTCCACCCCTAAGGATTTAAAATAGGGGTTGCAAATTTGTATGAAACTAAGTGGCACAAAACTAAAGTCCACGCGGATGTAATAGCGGGCGGCCGCTAGTATATAATAAAACTGTAACTCATCGCTTTCTGTACATGGCAATTACACATCCCTATTCCCTAACGTGTGTAGTAGTGAAGTAGGGCTGTGGCAATTATATTGATATAATTATATTTTTATGCATTATTTTACCACTTTATTCCTATTACTCCTGTCAAATGCTTTTTCTTTCCAGTTCTCAATGTTACTTCTTTGCAAGTCTTCTTATACGTTGTATTTCCATCTCTTTCTTGGTCTACCTTTCCTTCTCTTTTGTATTGGCTTTCTTAAGAGTAGCATTTTCGGCTTTCTTTTTTTCCCATTCTTTCGATGGGTCCGAAATATCGTATTCTATGAGATTTAATTACAGTCGTTATTTATATATGCGTTTTTTACAAAGTTAATATGTATGTTGCGCTAAAACGTTCTTGCTCCGAATTGTCCTACGCCAAGTTGTCTAACATATATGTAGTTTAAAGTAAAAATAATTTTATGCAATTAAATTTTTGTACTATATTTTTATCGTCAAATAATTTTTATTTTTAAAACTTTTACAAAGTTTTGACACCATCAGCTATAATGTTCACATGCGTGTTTGTACCTTCTAGTAAAATTGTATAGTTTTTAAGTTATACAAAATATTGTTTGGTCCTCCGTCCAGAAACAATACTATTAATTAATTCAAAATCGTCCGGAAAATGGCATTTTCCGGCCTAGGCCGGCAAAGTAGCTTTTAGATTATCTAAAGAGATGGCGCTATGAGTTTAAATTTTAAGTCATCAAAAATACATAATGAATAATACAAATTTTAATTAAATTTATTTAAAAACAGCGTATAATATACTAAAGTTACCTATAACTTTTTCTAAAGATAAGCAGGATTCTAATTTACATTTAATTTCTCTCACAACTTATATTTTAAAATTTGACATTTATGTCAATTTATGAAAATACTTCATTCTCTCATCTTTATATAAACATCTAATCTTGTATGTCACAAAGTAAAAAGTTTTTGAACTTGTTGTGTTTGCAACATATGTTAATTAAAACACTAATAACTGCTGAAGCTAAACACGTATATTAAGTATTAAAGAAGTTATTACACAATACACAACAACACAACTATAATATTTAACATCCAATGTGGCGCTTATATCTGTCGGCTGTCTTCTAGTAGTTCTAATCAGTGATCTTAGTTCAGGTAGCACAATCAGTCAAGTCTTGTACATAACAGAACTTTTGAAAATATGTATTAAAAATTAGTCGGACTAAAAAATAGTGTGTGTTACACGTCCGAAAAATATTTTGCAAGTGCTCGTATTGTTCCGCCTCGGTGCTACGCACCTCGGCTGCACAACTTTACTCGCTCTTGCAAAATGTCATTTTCCGTCCTTGTGTCACAAATAACTATTTTATACCTAGTTTATATTGGTATTATTACTTCGTCAGTAACAAAGGATTTTTTTTAATAAAGAAAATAATCGGTAGAAAATTAAAACAAATAATATTTCGTAAAATACATAAGTATAAAAAAAAATAGACGCTGAAAAGCGCAAAATAATAAATTTTTTGTATTTAACCCTAATATGTACCTAAGTTCCTAAAATAATCTAAGTATTTCTACGTAATTTTGAGTTAGTGCCACAAGGAAAGCGCAGGGCTCGACGCGCTTCTTTGATTAGCTTTATTTTCAGGGCCCCCGTAAGGGCTACTGGCGCCTGTGTGCAAAAAAGGATTTTGGCGTGCCTTAAGGCATTTTGCGGCATTTTTTTTATTTTTATTTTTTTTGAAGTTTGGTAGGTAGATAGGTGCTTGCGAAAAGTGAACGTTAAAAGTCTGGCGATGCATCGCTTTTATAGCGCTCCGGACATTGTTCATTATCCAAGTAGGTAAAACAACAGTCTGTATTCCTTGTACAAAAATTTTATTTATTCAAAACAATCAGAGCGCTTTCGACATAATGTCATCATCAGTGCTTCACTGAAAAGTATGGTTGAAGTTTTTATACTTGGATTGCCGTTGTTAACTGACCAGTATGTAATTTTTCTTAATTTTCTTTATTCGTTATCATTCAACCATACTTTTCAGTGAAGCACTGATGATGACATTATGTCGAAAGCGCTCTGCTTGTTTTGAATAAATAAAATTTTTGCACAAGGAATACAGACTGTTGTTTTACCTACTTGGACTATAAACTGTGCACACAGCCTTCCAAATTTTAATTGTTCATTATGTTCATGTCTGAACAGGAAAAATCAAGAAACTACCGCCTGACATATTCTCACAACATAGGAATCGGTAGTAACTCGATGATATACTTACTAATAAAATTTCGTGTGTATTTATACCTAATCCTATTTAAATTCTCAACTTTTATTTTCAAATTAAATTTGTATTTTTTGTTTTTTATTTGAAAATTATTGCAATTTTTGACCCTGGGTTTTGACGCCCCTTAAGGATGGCGCCCGTGTACATTGCACACTTTGCACATATCATCGCAAAATAAATTCAAATTCAAAATATGTTTATTAACAAGTAGCTACAGGTTTTTGAATTTTTTCGTTTATAATTATTATTATTATTTATTGATGAAAGAGTAAAATATTCTTGAGAATCCGCCATTTTATTCAAGTGACAACAATTTTGTTTTGTAATTTATCTAAAATTCATTAATTTCACTTACACGTTTTAAAAATTTTTGGCAGAAATTAACGGTTTGGTTAGGTTAGCTAATCAAAAGTTTTGACGTACGTATCGCAAAATGTATCGCAAGGAAGTCAATAGAAACATAAAGAACTGTGTGTGTGAAAATCATGAGAAATCTGATAATTTCTTCCGTATTTTAAATGTTAACTGTCAATCAATTTCTAACAAAACTAATAGAATAGACCTAATCTTAAAGCAATATGAACCAGACACATTATGTCTATCCAAAACATGGTCAAATAATGACAATATCGGCTGCATACGATTTAAAATTACTCTGTTACTGTTACTTCAATAGAACTAATAAATCACATGGCGGTGTACTAATTTTGACAAAATCTTCCATAGAAATTCAGAAACACGATTTTTTGACTAATTTATCACTTGAAGTAGATATTGAAATCTCCAGTATCTCTTTTAAAATACTTTAAACCACCTGTTGTAGATTAAATATTTATAGATCCCCATCTGAAAATTTCAATACATTTATAGATAGACTTTAAAGTTCGGACTACTTCTTAAAAAATTAAGTGTGTTCAGACATTAGAATTAGTGAGTAAAGAATGAATCATCCCCTGTTTATCATAATCGGACTAACTCTTTATGCGTGGTCATACATAGAAAAATATATTCCCCGATTTGAGAACCTCCTTCTTTAAAAAAGGTCGAGATAACCGAAAATTTTGTTTTTGAAATATAGACTAATGGAACCAGATTTTAAAAACTCAAAGCTCAATTCTAAAAGCACTTTGTGATGTTTTCATATTTCGGTACCCAAAAGCTATATTCATAAAGTTGATCTTAAGATTATTTAATTCTATACACACAATAACCTATACAGGAACATATTAGTATTACAAATTTACTAATTTCATTTCTGTACGATCTTCAACCTCTTTTATTAGATATTTATTACTGTAAACAAAAATTAAACAGCCAAGAGTCCTCATATTTCATTCGATTCGGGTTTTTATTATCGGATATTCTGGTATTAATTTGTTTATGATGAAGTGCTGTCGTTATACTCCGAATTTTATGTTTACCAACGTCGAATCCACAAATTATATTAATATATTTTAAGGACGGAGGACGGTAGTCATTAGATTTTATTAGATGGTTTAGGTGGGCGAACTAAAAACATATATCAAATATTACGATATAGGATGACATTATGATCTATGCGAATAAATCAGCTACATAACTAATTTTATTAAAACTGTGTCATTTTCTATAACATTGGAAATGTATATGGTTTGTCTTTGAAGAATGTTTAAGTTACAAAAAATTGAAAACTAATTCTAAATAAACTGTACGTTACATTAAATTGTGTCCTAAAATTAACGCAAGATTTGAATTTTGCGCCATTTGTGCTATAAAGTGTTGCCAACCAAAAAAAATTAAAATAAATAAAAATACAGCGTGACAGCTGACAGTTCAGGGTTATTAAAAATGGAGCGCAACACAAAAGAACAACGCAATTTTATTGATGAGCAATATTTTGCAAATAATGAAAGTTTGGCTGCAACAATTCGCAATTTCTGTACAAAGTATGGTCGGAATAGTGATTTAACATCCTCAACTGTAAAGAGACTAATTAAAAAATTAAGACAGACTGGATCAATTAGTGATCTTAAACAGTCTGACCGTTCTTCCACGAGTCGTTCAACACAAAACACTGAAGCAGTTCGAGAGAGTGTTGCTGAGAGTCCAGGAACATCAATTCGACGCCGTCGCGTCGTCAAGAATTGGACATTTCGAGAAGCTCTCTACAGCGTATTCTCACGAAAAATTTTCATCTTTATGCACATACAGTTCAATTGACTCAAGAACTGAAGCCTACTGACCACGAACAGCGAAGAGAGTTCGTTGAATGGATTATGGAACAACAAAAAGTGGATGCTGATTTTTTGAACAAAATCATTTTCAACGATGAGGCTCATTTTCATCTTAATGGCTTTGTTAATCGACAAAATTGTCACATTTGGGGTTCAGAAAATCCACAAGTGAGTGTTGAGAAACATATGCATCCACAAAGTGTAACTGTTTTCTGTTTGGTGCGGATTTTGGGTTGGAGGCATCATCGGACCATTTTTATAAAAAATGCAGCTGATCAGACAATAACGGTTAATGGTGCTCGCTATCGCGACCTGATAATCCAGTTTTTTGTGCCAAAAATGCAAGATATGGATGGGACGGCATGTGGTTTCAACAAGTCGGTGCCACAGCCATACAGCCCGAGAAACAATTCAATTACTGCATGAGTCATTTTCTGGTCGTGAAATTTCCCGTTTTAGTGATCAGAATTAGCCGCCCAGATCATGCGATTTAACGCCATTGAATTTTTTCTTTGGAGTTGTTTGAAGTCTAAGGTTTATGTCAACAAGCCCACGACTATCCACGTCTTGAAGGAGGAAATTGAGCGCTGTATCAACGAAATTTAGCCACATTTATGCAAGACAATCACGGAAAATTTCAACAAAAGAGTGCGTATGTGCCAGCAAAGTTGTGGAGGCTATTTACCCGATATGCTATTCCATACATAACCCTATATTGAAGACTACTTATATTACAATTTTTAATTATAAACGTGTGTTTTCTATCAAAATTACTTGCGTGAATTTTGGGACACCCTATATATATTGTAACGAAACGGTCAGCGTGAGCCAGTGCGCCCCTGGTCCAGTACGGGGTACAGAGCTCACTCACGCGTATCTTCCAGGTCCATCGAGACTTCTCTAGGAAGCGACGGACCTTGGGTGCGGGAAGAGAGGGGAGTGGCCTGGCACTTTCTAGTCTTCGCTGGAATCTTCGTCTGCCCTATATGAAGCGCGCGACGCGCAACGAGGAGGTCAGAGTTGGGCAAGCGAATTGAGAATTTAAGTGCGCGCTTTGCAGATAAATAATTCTTAACATAAATTGTACTGTATTTTGTGTTGTATATTTATTAGTTTAGTGTTTAGTTAATATATTTGTAAATAAATCGAACCCAGACTTTAATTTCGTTACATTGGTGTCAGGTGTGGGGTTAAACTGCACCATAGTGCTTAAAGTGTCGGTTACGCGACTATAGTGTTCGTTTGAATTGTTTTTCGTTTCGGTAGTGACTTTAGTTTAAACTTTTACCTAGATTAAGTTAGTTATTTTTGTTCAAAGACTTTATTGAATTGTTTTTTTCGCTTCTGTAGTGACTTTGTTAAGACATTTACGTAGTTCAAGTTATTTTCGTGTCGCAAAGTGTTTAAAGACATTAGTAATTCACGACGAAATTGTTACAATTGTCGGTGAAACAATTAAAAGAACAATTATCGGAACGGGACAAAGATACAACGGGCAACAAATCTTCACTACAGTTAAGATTGGCGGATGCTCTTTAAGAAGAAGGAGAAGAGCCAGACAACTTTGAATTTAGTTCACCCGAGGAGACACTTTTTAAGGCAATTTCGGGCAAAATGGAAGAAACTTCCAGACAAAGTGACGAAAAAATTGCCTACCAAAACAATGAAAAAATGGAACAACTACAAGCCGAATTAAAAGAAATTGCAAGACAAAGTGACGAAAATTTAGAGAAAATTGCCAGTCGAAACAACGAAAAAATTGAGCAACTTAAAACAGATATTGAAGAGGTCTCCAAAGCCTTTGAGGATAAAATGGTCGACGTAAATAAAAAAATACAACAACTGGAATTATTTGTAAAGAAGGGTATCGTCAGTTCACAACAAGAAAACAATACTGAAGGAACGCCTGTCCAAAACTTTACGATAGAACAAATTGTCAGAGACGAATATAATTGTGGTATGAAGTTTAGTGGACGGAAGAACAAAAAGCGGTTTCGTTAACGGCTGCTCTTCGAAGCGATGCGGCGGATATCCTTAGAGCGATTCCGAAAGACCAGGAAAATTCCTACCAGATATTATACGCTCGACTAGATAATCGCTATAGGGATTCGCATCTACAACAAGTTTATAAAGCGCAACTACGAAGCCGAGTTCAGCGTACTGGCGAGACTCTGCAAGAATTTGAAGCAGAGGTTGCTCGCATTGTGCGATTGGCTTATCCTACCGCTGCCGACGATTTCCTGGAAGAGATAGCGGTAGATACGTTCGTGAATGGACTAAGGGAAGGCGAACTTCTGGAGATTTGGAGGAAATGGTGAGAAAAGTACTTGACCAAATAAAAGAGGTACCGAAGGCAAAGCGACGAGGACCACGGTGTTGGAATTGCGGCGAATTGGGGCATATTCGTCGTGAGTGCAAGAAGCCAATACAGCGGTCGGAAAACTAGAGCGGGTCGACATGAGGGGGCGATCGTCGACCTGTACAAACAAAGCCCCTGTAGTAACAGTAAAGGTGACGTCTTCTGGAGGAGCTTTAAGCCTATACATCGACGGCCAAGTAAATGGGAAAGATAAATCCTTACTTGTAGATACGGGTGCAACAAGATCTATTGCACGATCGGAACTATTGAAGAATCATTCCCATATGACAACAACAACCGTTTATCTAAAAAACCGCAACTGGTGAACGAATAAAGACCTATGGGGAGATATGGATGCCCGTTACCATCGGAAAGAACACGATTGTTCACCAAGTTTTAATTGCGGAAATATCCGATCAATTTATTTTAGGAATGGATCTCTTGAAGAAACTTGGGGCTGTGTTGGACGTTAAGCACGGTGTCCTGAAGGTCGGCGATGAAGAGCTTCCCTTTCATGAAGAAACCGAAGACCTCGCCCGCCTAATAACTACCCATGACGTCACCATACCTAGCCACAGCGAGAAAATTATAATGACCACTTTAGATGGCTATTGTCGACCAGGAAGTTTAAGAATGATTGAAGGCCGCGACGATACAGAATTCTTGACTGCTAAGGCTTTGGTAAGAATCAAAGACAGCGTTCCGGTACGAGTCATGAACTTGAAAAATAGCCCAGTTAAATTAAGCAAACGAACGATAGTTGGACAGTGCGTGCCCATTTCGTCTATTTGCTTAACCAAAACAGTCGAAGAGTCATCTAAAGGAAAGGATCCTAAAGAACTAGTAGAAATGGTCATTAAAAACACTCAAGATTTGAACGACAAACAAAGACAGAGAGTGAAGAATATGCTGGTAGAATTTCAGGATGTGTTCGCAATGAACGATCAGGATAAAGGGAAAACCAGCGTAGTCACTCACAAGATAAATACGGGAAACTCCCAGCCCATTAGACAACAACCGAGACGATTTCCTTTGGCCAGACGAGACGAAGCCGAGGAGATAATTAAGGACATGAGAAAGCAGGGGGTCATTGAACCATCAAATAGTCCCTGGACTTCGCCTGTTGTACTCGTCAAGAAAAAGGATGGCTCCACGAGGTTTTGTGTTGACTACCGCCTATTAAATTCAGTAACCAAGAAAGATAGCTACCCATTACCAAGAATAGACGACACCTTGGACACTCTTTCTGGGTCCCAATGGTTTTCTACATTGGATTTAAAAAGTGGTTACTGGCAAGTGGGGATGAAGCCAGCAGATCGAGAAAAGACTGCTTTCTCAATAGGCTCTGGACTATGGCAATTCACCGTTATGCCTTTTGGATTGTGTAATGCCCCCGCGACTTTCGAGAGACTGATGGAAGCAGTACTGAGGGGACTGACTTGGCAAACCTGCCTGGTGTACTTAGACGACGTAATTGTTGTGGGAAAAACCTTCGAAGAACATTCAAAAACTTGAGAGAGGTATTTCAACGATTACGTGAGGCCAACTTGAAACTAAGTCCAAAGAAGTGCTTTATGTTCCGGCGGGAGGTGAAATATTTAGGCCACATCGTTTCTCGTAATGGTGTTAGAGCTGACCACGAAAAGTTAACAGCAATCAGAGAATGGCCGATTCCTAAAAACAAACATGAGATACGGAGTTTTCTCGGCCTGTGCACATATTATCGACGATTCGTGAAAGGATTTGCCAACATTGCCAAACCGTTGACCAAATTAACAGAAGAGGGCACTGAATACGCATGGAGTGAAGAATGTCAACGAGCCTTCGAACAACTGCAACAAGCTCTTACCAGTGCACCCATACTTGGCTATCCCAGAAATGAAGGAAAGTTTATTCTAGACACGGATGCCAGCGATACTGCCATCGGAGCCGTACTCTCTCAGCTGCAAGAAGGGCAAGAAAGAGTCATCGCTTACTTTAGCAAGGTCCTGTCAAAACCCGAGAGAAATTAATGCGTGACCAGACGAGAACTTCTGGGTGTAGTAAAGGCCTGTGAACATTTCCATAAATACCTTTATGGTCGAAAGTTCCTACTGCGAACGAATCACGCAGCTCTAAAATGGCTGTTGCAATTTAAGAATCCTGAAGGACAGGTGGCCAGATGGTTGGAACGTCTTCAAGTATACGACTATAACATCGAACACCGGGCTGGAAAAATCCACCGCAATGCAGACGCCCTTTCGAGAAGACCGTGCAACGACAACTGCAAACACTGTTCGAAGTTAGAAAATAAAACCGGTCAAATACTACGAACAACGGTAGAAAATGAGCACTGGTGGCCAGATAGAGTCAAGACAGCTCAAGAAAACGATCAGTGTCTAAAAATTATCCTGGATTGGATAAGCCGTGGAGAAAGACCGACTTGGCAGGAGATCAGCGGTAGAAGTCAAGAAGTAAAGACTTATTGGAGCCAATGGGACAGCCTGACGGTACAAGACGGCTTGTTGTACAGAAAAGTCGAGAACGAAGACGGCACCGAATCAAAATTGCAATTGGTCGTACCCAAGAGTAGAGTGTCGCAAGTATTGCGCCAGTTGCATGATGGAGCTTCAGGAGGACACTTTGGCATTACCAAGACATTGCAGAAGGTGCGAGAAAGATTCTATTGGGTCAATTGCAAGGACGACGTTAGACGATGGTGCCGAAAATGCGAGCTATGTGCCGCCGGAAACGGACCAACTCCGAAAAAGAGAGCACACATGAGACAATATAACGTCGGTAGTCCGATGGAAAGGGTTGCTATTGATGTTGCAGGACCTTTTCCCAAAACTGATAGTGGAAATAAATATATCCTGGTCGCCATGGATTACTTCACGAAATGGACCGAAGCCTATGCCATTCCAAATCAGGAAGCTGCGACAGTTGCCGAAATCTTGGTAAAAGAGTTTTTCTCTCGTTTCGGCATTCCTGGAGAGATCCATTCAGATCAGGGAAGAAATTTTGAATCGGCACTGTTCCAGGATGTCTGCCGTTTGTTGGGAATTAATAAAACGAGGACAACACCTTTACATCTTCAATCAGATGGAATGGTAGAAAGGATGAACCGAACCATAGGCAAATATCTATCAAAGGTTGTCTCAGAACATCAGCGAGACTGGGATCACTACCTTCATTTGTTCCTGATGGCATACCGATCGGCTGTGAACGAGACCACGGGCCAAACTCCCGCTTGCCTCATGTTTGGTAGAGAACTACGTCTTCCATGTGATCTCGAGTTTGGCTGTAAACCCAACGAAGAACACATCGCCGGTGAGGGTTACGTCGATCAGCTGAAGGCGAGAATGAACGACGTTCATGAATTGGCCAGAAGCCATATTCAAAAGGCTAGTGATCGCATGAAAGATCAATACAACACACGTTCCACCAACGAAACCTTTGAAGTGGGAGACTTAGTTTGGTTGTATAATCCACAAAGACGTCGAGGGCTATGTCCTAAATTACAAAGGCAGTGGGAAGGCCCATACACCATAATTAAAAGAATAAATGATATGATCTACCGGATTAAAATGAATCAGCGGAAACCAAAAGTTGTACACATCAATCGGCCAGCGAGATATGCCGGTTCGAATGAAGACAAAGAAGAGGCTAGAGCGGTCCGAGTAGAAGAAAGTTATGGATCTAACACCAGCTTCCAGGATTTTATGACCAATTATGGACAAAGAAAGAAGGCCAGATTTGGTGTTACTACCGAGAAAAATCAGGACATCTTTGAGCTTCCTGTTGACGTCTCTATCGCTGCCTACGTAACTGAGGATCTTTAAATGAACAGAGGACTTGCCTCGGTGTTCAAGAAGAAACTCGGAAGATTAGATGAACTGTTAGAACAACGACCAAGAGTACGTTTAGAAGATGGCCAACGGTATCTGTTCTATTTAGTTTCGAGAAGAACGTCCGGCAAAAAGCCCACTTACGAAGAACTCTGGCGCACTTTAAAGAACTTGGCAGAAATTTTAGTGCGTTATGAAATAAATAAACTGGCAATACCGAAAGTTGGATGTGGATTGGATGGTCTAGACTGGAAGATAGTGCGAACCATGATTGAAGTAATTTTTAAAGACACAGGCGTGGAAATCATGGTGTGCTGCTTCAATCCCAAAGGAACAACTTCTGGTAAAACCGTGGACTGCTACTTCTTCAAGAAGGGTGTTTGCCGAGAAGGCCTAAGCTGCAGGTTTCGACATAAGACGCTGGAAAGGCCTGTCCATGGGATTTCTGAACGGGACGTTCAGAAGTTAAGAAGGGGGCAGTGTAACGAAACGGTCAGCGTGAGCCAGTGCGCCCCTGGTCCAGTACGGGGTACAGAGCTCACTCACGCGTATCTTCCAGATCCATCGAGACTTCTCTAGGAAGCGACGGACCTTGGGTGCGGGAAGAGAGGGGAGTGGCCTGGCACTTTCTAGTCTTCGCTGGAATCTTCGTCTGCCCTATATGAATCGCGCGACGCACAACGAGGAGGTCAGAGTTGGGCAAGCGAATTGAGAATTTAAGTGCGCGCTTTGCAGATAAATAATTCTTAACATAAATTGTACTGTATTTTGTGTTGTATATTTATTAGTTTAGTGTTTAGTTAATATATTTGTAAATAAATCGAACCCAGACTTTAATTTCGTTACAATATATATATATATATATATATATATATATATATATATATATCCTGAATACCCTGACTACCCTGACTCTCCTGATTATCAATATTATCCCCTTGTTCTGACATTCTATCTGTAATGTCCTTTCCCCCTCTTAATTTCATATAATATACCTATAATTTATTTGATCTTTTACTCCAGAATCACACACTTTGGTTTTAATAAAGCAAGCTTGACACCTAATAGTAAAGAAAAATCTCTTACCCTCAGTGCCGAAGCAGCCCCACGTTGGGCGCCAATTGAAATGGATCCTCCTTCCGGAACACCCACTTTCAATAAAATTATCAGTCGTGGATTCCAAAATTTTTAAATTGATTGTCCTAAAATAATTTTTAAAAATTATAAATAAAAAAATAATTTGTCTTCTTTTAAATCTTTCTTCTTCCAATATTCAATTCTTACTCCATATCTTCCTCTTCTTACTATTTTCCAACTCTTTCTTGCTGCTGCCTTTCTATCTATCTAATACCTTTCTGCTGCTCAGCTCTTTCTTTATACCTTCCTCTTCCTACAACTTTCCAACTCCTTCTTGCTACCGCCTTTCTACTTATCTATCACCTTTCTGCTCTCTTAAAATTTCCAACTCTCTGCTTTTCTGTATCTTTCAAGTTTTGGTTTCTTTGTATTTTCTTATTCTTTTAATTATTTATTATTATTATGTTTTTATTTTAATTTAAATTCAAATGCTTTTATTTACAATAGTTTTATTTTATGACATTTTCAAAATTAACTCAATGACAATCTCATCAATAATAATCTCTTAACAACCTAACAATCTATAATCTAAACAAAAACAAATACAATATCAAAAAAATACTTAATCCAGACAACCGATTTGAAAATCATGATCACGTTCCAACATTTCATTGAAATAACGTGCACCACGAAGAAAAATCCATATCAATATATATATATATTTAAATATATATATATCTATATACACATAACAATATATTTTCTGAAATGCGTACAAATTCATTTGTATCTACATAAAATTTAAATCAAAGAAAAGAGCAACAAGGTTGGTTAAACAAATACTTCATTAATTCGATTTCCTTCTTCAGTGTTAAATGCCTCACTATTTACTTATGTTTAATTCAATTCAATTTAATCGGAAAGCGAATTGTCGCGCTTTTCAATATAATACAGTCGATGTAAATAAGAAAACCAAACAGTGCTTACAACAGATCTTACAGTTCTGTTTTGTAATAGTAACTAGTAAGAAACCAAATTTGCCGCTTTAAAGCGACCGACTTATTAGTTCAAAAAATTTAATTTATCTACTTTCTTAGGGTCTATAAAATCCCTTGATAAAAACAAAAATTCCGTTATATTAGCTTATATTGAAAACAAAACTAAGAATCTGCTTAGATATTAAAAATCTTAAGAATTGTATCAATGGTTTTTGGGCTATTAGGCCGGCGTCGATTGTCTTGCTGACTTGACGTTTCGCCAACACGAGCGGTTGGCATCTTCAGAAGTTGCTTCCTGGTTGACAGTCTGCGTAAGATGCCAAAATTTTTCGAGGTAAATATGAAAACCAAAAAAAAAGAAGACTTCTGGTAAAGGTAAATTTGGAATTTTTATAAAATTTTAGAAGTTTTAGAATTTATTATTATTTGTAGGAAATAAAAATATACTCTCTAATAATGTAACTTTGTGGGCGACCAATAAAGCTGAAACAGCTTGTCAACAAAGAGAGTATATGCAAAGGGAACATCAGTTGATAGTGGAACTGATGAAGGAGTGACACCAACATCAAATGGATTTGGACTCGAAGGAGAGTGAGGAAAGAATCCTTATTCAAGCTAAGAAAGCTGAATTAGAGCTTGAGATCCTTTAATTCCAGAAGGAGCATTTACTTAAATAATTTAATTGTAGTTAAGTATTGTCTATAACTTAAAAACAATAAGCATTAAAATAAGAAGTATTTAAAAAAAATCTTTGAAAACGACAACCGATCTGGTTGTCGAAAGCTTAGAAAAAAAAATTATTCAGTTTTGAAAAAACGACCCTTGACAAATTTGAAGAAGTAAATTTAATTGTAGTATTGAAATTTTAGTTACCTATCTATATATATAAAAATGAAACCCGTTTTCCTTGGTCATGGCATCACGCGTGAATGGCTGGACCGATTTTACTAATTCTTTTTGTGTTGTATTTGTTATTATTAGGAGAAGGTTCTTACGGAAGAAAATATTAAGAAAATCTCTCAGAAATATTGAAAAATAGACATTTAATTTTGCATATTTTAAAAAACGCGCGTAACGAATGTCAATGTCATTCACAGCCATAGACTATATTGAAAGAGCATCGTTTGTTCGGAAACGTGGTTACTTGACATCACACACACCCATAGTTTTAATTTATGGAATGTATAAATTTTATTTAATATTTATTAATTTATTTACGGAATTTTCCTTTTTTACAAGTTTAACTCTATAATAATTAACAACATGGAGATTATAAAACTAAATTACCTAAAAAACTAGATAACAAGGTACAAATATTCTATCTATATATAAAAAAAAGGATGTGTTTTTATGTAAGAAATCAATGAACTCAAAAACTACTGGACCGATTATTATGAAAATTGGTATATATATGTATTTTTCCACGGAGAAGGTTTATATGATATGCTCATTGATGCCACTCGCCACCAGGTGGCGCTGCAAAGTAGCAACTTCTGCCCCGTTCAACCGATTGTCATGAAAATTGGGATATATATGTATTTTTCCACGGAGAAGGTTTGCATAATATGCTCATTGATGCCACTCGCCACCGGGTGGCGCTGCAGAAAAGCAACTTCTGCCCCGTTCAACCAATTGTCATGAAAATTGGTATGCATATGTATTTTTCCACGGAGAAGGTTTGAGGTGGCGCTGCAGAGTAACAACTTCTGCCCTGTTTAACCGATTGTCGTGAAAATCAGTAGGATGCTGTATTTTTAATGGTTAATATGAATATGATATTCGTATTAATTGAAGTTACCACCAGATGGCGCTTCCATTAAACGAGCAACCACTACTTATTTGATTACTTTAATCACGCCACCGTAAGGTGGCGCAGTTAATATCACATATATTTAAACGAGCAATCCTTACTTAAGTATTGTGACGCCACCGGAAGGTGGCGCAGTTAATATCACTTATATTTAAACGAGAAATTCTTACTAAATTAAGTATTGTTATGCATCTAATATATTTTATCGATAAACTACAAAATATTACGAAAAAAAAAGTATAAACCTGATAACTAACGAGAAAATATAAAAACGATAAAATCAAAATAAATTGAAAAAACGAAAAATGGAAGAATGACATAAATGATTTGCGGTACGAAGTCCGCCGGGTCAGCTAGTATATTTATAAATAAGTATATTTTTATAATTTTTGTTTTATTTTATACCCCTTTTACTGAAGTAAAAAAGCAAATTTAAAAAAATACATTTTTAGATAGGTTGTATCAAAGTAATAAAATAATTTCCCGGAATATTCGTGGCATTCTAGCATCAATCATTACAACATCCACAAGACCCAAAAAATCTTCATCATCAGTTATATTTTCGTCAATTTCATACCGTTTCAAACGATAAACGAAATAACAAATAAGGTAAATAACAGAAATAAAATTTGTGAGGTTAGAAAGTTCCTTTGATCGACAGTTCGACTTCCTGAACGGCCGTAATTGGGCGTTCAACTGAACTCGCGATTTGAACTAAGATCAGTGTAAAATACTGTTCGTGCAACAACTTTTTTAATTTGACCGGCCCTTAAGGATTGTGTATTTGATCGTCACCCATTCGAGGCAGCACCCAAGAGAACTTTTTGAACTTAAAAAAAGCTTATTGGAAAGGCCTTCGAGACTACTTTGCAACTTTTCCCTGAAACCCAGTCTGCTTTATCAACGAAGATCCATCGGCAGTTTGCAACTGAAATCATTTAGTGTACCATGAAAGCTTACATCCCTCACTTTAACAAACGCTTGAAAGCCAAACAGAAGCCATGGTTTAATTAAGATTGCGATGGAGCTCGGAAAGATAAGATCAAGTCCAACAAATTATTTCTACAAAATCCATCAGAAGAAACAAAACAGAATGATATAAACGCTAGAAACAGATACAACACCACTATTTCCAATTCCAAAAGTCTTTTTGACGCTCGAATGAGAGAGAAGGTAATGTTAAACCCTCATGGAAGCCGGTCCTTTTGGACTCTCGCCATAACAACATGGAACTACCTTCTATTCCACGGGCTCCCCATGCAATGAAAAATATCACATTTAGGGTTAAGGGTGTGCTACTCTAAATACCAACAAAGCACGCGGCTTTGATGAAATACCTGCTTTACTCTTAAAAGCTTGTGCTCCTGAACTAGCGCCAGTTTTTACTCAGCTATTTTAAGTATCATATGATATATTTTTTCGATATATTTTTTCAGAATCCTGGAAAACTACTCTTTACAAAGGCCAAATACGACCTAATCTTGAATACTGCTCGCATGTATGGGGTTTGGCAGCTCCGTCAATGCTCAGAGTTCTTGATGAAATACAAAGACGAGCAGTTCGACTAACAAACGAAACCAGTATCACCAAAAACCTAGCCCATTGTCCCACCAAAGAGTAGTATTTGATCTCTCCTTGTTTTACCGATACATAAACGGATTTTGCTCAGAAGAACTCCGCTCTATATTGCCTCCACTTGCTAGACCAACCAGAGCAATGCGACGTGCCAACTCCATGCACACTTATACTGTTCAGTGCCAAACATTTGATTGTTCCTTCATCCCCAGGGTCTCCAGATTGTGGAACTCCTTACCTTCCCACGTCTTCCCCACTCTTCCTAACTTGCAGGCCTTTAAATCCCAAATTAATAAATTGTCTGTTCTGGCCCAATAGATGTATTTAGGTCTTTACCTACGAGGACATCCTTAATAAAAAAATTAAGAATTTCCTCTTTTAATTTAAGATTCTTAAAGATCAATCGACAATTTCCATTTAACGGACACGCATTAGCATACACAACTACATTTCATCTTTATTTGTAAATAAGCCAAAACGCTGATAATTGATGTTTAAGATGATAACAGGCAAGTCTCAAAATTGTTTAAATTTAAAGGTAATAGTTTGAACGCAGATAAATAACATATAAATTTAATAAAACACTGAGATTATTTTTTTACAATATATCAACACGTTTTAGGACTACAATAAAAATTTGAAACCATAACTATAAGAATATATTTAATTTTTACACATTCCTAAAGTAAGATGCCGATAAATCAGAAAAGAGCACTAAGAGATGTACCCAATTGTACCAGAAAGTGTACATATATAAAACAGTAAAATATATGGGAGGTAGGCCCAAAGTGGGCACCAGCCTAAAGCGAGCACCTCATGTTGAATCAACGTAAAAGACCACGACGTAGTCTAGCGTCTCATAGACTTTAACCTTGAGTTCGATTCGATTCGAAACACTGCCAGGAGGAGAATTTAAAGGGGGCTAAGACAGGTATCCTAAAGTCAGCTCACTAATAACAAATAACAAAATGTCAAAAACTTGCTTGATTCCGATGTTTAGAATGGATCGACACTGCGAAAGAATTGCCTACCTACTGATCTTTTTGGCCTTCAACATTTTTATTAATAACGACGCATTGCTGTTAATGTTGGTTCTTTACAGAAACAGAATTCGCCAACCATCAAATTGTTTATTATTTGAAAAAAAACTTGCAATCACTCAAGCGGGTGATTCCTTAATATTTTTGAGATCTTTTCCTTTCTAGTCAGAAGTGATAAAGATGTTTCTGGGAGTTCCGAGATTAGAAAGGCTTAATATAATGTTACTTTACTAGGCAACCGTAGCTTGCTGCTTTTGTGTTACCAGCTATAAATTTTTGTTGGGGTCAACAGTCGCAGTGCCGTCGATCCTTACGGATGAATATTCGTAAGTTTTCAATGTTGGACTTATATATAATAAAACATTTTTCATGCTGCGAATTATTGAGGTTTTATCGATCAGCCAACAAAAAAAAAATTAAATACATAGTATAAGCAACGAATCATAGTGTTTGAGGCATAGTGAAATAAATTAATATTTAAATTGAAATTTGAAAAAAAAAATTGGAGCGATTAATCCAGAAAAACATTTATTGACAAATAAAATTGTTGAAATATGTTTATTTCAAAAATATATTAAAAAAATTCAAGATGAAAACACCCTGTATAATAAAAATGTTAAATAAGTGCCTCTTAAACAACAAAAAATAACCAATAAAAAATAAGATTGATACTATCAGTGGGGGATGATGTAATCTATAAAAAAAGTATTAGGAAAAAATAAAATAAAATAATGTTCAAAATGTACTAATGGCCTGAAATGTCTTTCCACATATTGAGCGCATATGTTGACATCACGTTATAAATCTTTATAAAAGTCGTATAAAAACCGCATTACAAGCATCTCACTTAGCTTCTTCTTTATTTTTGTAAATACAGGGTACAACTTTTTTAAATGAAAATAGGTACTTTTGTAAAAACTTTTAGTTATAAAATAGATCACCAGACATGTTCATCCATAAATCGTTAGAGGTAATTATAACGGATAAGAATTAATAAGCATGTTAAAAAGATTATTATGAGAGGGAATATATGGAGTATATCAAAGATATACGTAATAGACTATTAGTTGTAATTTTATATTTATATTTAAGAGCGATTCTTTAGCAAGTTAGATCTCTTTAAAGATAAGATGTTTTCAATAAAAACAAGAGGCTAAAAAGTTTTACCTAGGTAAATAAAAGACGTTAATGACAAATTTAAATAAAAAGTGTTTATAAATAAATGTTTGTAAATTAACGAGATACAGATAATTTTGCGTTTATTATTGGAACACCAATTGTAACCCAAGTGGCCAAAACAATCCCCTTGAGAAAAAGATAAAGATAAAGGTAAAGATAAATCTCAAAGAAATTGTTCAACCACGTTGGGCGCCAATTTGTAACGTACAAAGCCAATTTGTAACGTTAAATTACCCTTGCTAGCTCCAGGGATCGTGGCTTCCTTCTGGTTTTTTCTTTAACTTCCCCAAACAAATATATTAGGGCGCCAAAATACAGACAAGCAAATAAAAGAAGTTAAATCAGTTAAAATCGTTTATTCAGATTAATTGAATTTTGAATATTATCAAAAGTTAGTTATTTTAAGTGATTAAATAGTTTTCTTATCTTTTTTGGATTCTTCCTCGAGACGGTTGTGGACTGCGGAGATTTGCTACGGCACCGTAGTCGATGGCAAGATGGTTTAAAAAGTACACTTCAGGATTTGGTACAGGACCTGAAGTCGAAGGCAAGATGGTTTCAAAAGGTACACTTTAGGATTTGGTACAGGACCTGAAGTCGAAGGCAAGATGGTTTTCTTGTAACACCGGTAGAAAACAGCAAAAAAATAGTTTCGGAATTACCAAGCTTCTTTGGTAAAAAATTGCTTCCTGGCTACTGATCCTATCTTAGGACCCTTCAATATTTGGCAATCGGCCACGAAGGGAGAAGGTATTAGATAGGTCTGCAGACTTTGAAGCACAAATTGTAAAGGAAATTAAAATAGCGACACTATTTCCGAGTGAACTAAAAGTTCCCCTCTTATACTGAAATCAAGTCTGCGACGACTCTATAGACGCGGAATGGTAAAAATCAAACAATACGTAGGCCATGCCAAAAATAACGTAGCATAATAGCCGAGATAATAAAGAAATTAAATATTATTAGGCCAGGCCAAACAAATAACGTAGTAAACGTTAAAAAGTTCCCTTTCGCGCGTTACGAACAGTTACGACTGACGCTAGGAGCTAGCCAAAAAAAATTCATACCAAAAGTTGTCACGACACTATGACACGACACACGCATGTTTCTCTCTCTCACAGACCAAAAAATAAATAACTCTCTCTCCCTCTCTCTCATAGATAGATATCTTACAATTAAAAAGACACTATTTTAAATTAAAAGAAAATACTGTAGAAAAAATAATAATTAACTATAACAGTATTACATTTTATTTCATCCTGTTTTTATAAATTAATAAATTCATAAACATTTTAAAAATAGTTCGTAACTTGACTATTTAGGTACCTACGTCAAATTACCTTAACTGTCAGTTACTGTCAAATATTTTAATTTTAAAATTTTGTATTGAATTGTTAATTCCTGTTTTAAATTATAAAAAGTAATTCTAAAAAGATGTGTTATCTAAAGCTCTGGTATTGTATAAATGGACACTTTTGTTTAAAGAAACGAACTGTTAGGTAAGTAGAGATTTTATACAGACAATAATAAATGCTTATGTATGTATAAACACTCTGTTGTGTTTACAAATTACTAATTCCTTCACTAATTAATCGAAAGGAACTTCGTTCCATCCGGGTGTCCCTTGACACCTCACACTTTTTTTTTTTAATGTGTACAACAAATTTAATAAACAAACAACAGAACAGAGACAGTCAGCCTCAGTACAGAATAGTCTTCAGGTATAATTTTGCAAGAAACTTTCGAGAAGAATTACTGGAAAGGGACTCATGGAACAATGGCCTCCCAATCCAAGAGGAATTAATCTAGTATACCGATGGCTCAAAGACTGAAAAAGGCACAGGGTCGGGTATATATAGTAGAAGACGCAGGATAAATGTCCAACTAATTCTAGGTGCGTATGCTACAGTGTTTCAGCCTGAAGTAATGGCTATAAAACACTGAGCAACGGAAATCGTAACGGGTACAACCGAAGTCATATACTCGGACAGCCAAGCAGCTCTAAAGGTGATAGTATCGGTACAAATAAGCTCACAGCTGGTGTGGGACTGCGTTAGGGCACTGGCACATGCCGTAAGTCGGAATTCTCTGACAATGACATGGATACCAGGACACTCAGGGTTTCGAGGCAATAGGAACGCTGATGAATTGGCCCGCGCGGAAGCTAATATCCCAATGATTGGTCCGGAACCATTTGGCGGAGTTGCTGACGCTTCCAGAAAGATAGGCATTGAGAAATGGAGGCTAGAGAAGGCACAGGAATAGTGGGAAAAATCACACGACAAGCGACAAGCCAAAGTTTTTATAAAAGGACACTCGGAGAAATTTACTGCAGAGCTGCTATCACAAAGGCGAAACGATGTAAGAATGATTATCAGTCTCTTGACAGGACATTGTCGGATCAGGTTATTTACAGGTGTGGCATAGACGAAATTTAAAATTATCCCCAAAGGAAAAAGTCGAGGGGGTTTAAATCAGGCGATCTTGTATGCCATGGTACTGGTTCGCCCCTTCCTATCCACCTTTTTCCAAAAGATCCGTCTAAATGCTCTCTTACGGCGATTCAAAAATGGGCTGGAATAACATTTGATTTCTTTGTATTAAAGGAATTTTGTCTAAAAGATCGGCCAATGTGTTCTGCAAAAAATTTAAGTAATCAGCTCCCGTTAATCGGTTAGTTAGTACAATCAGACCTTGTAACCGGTCGCCCAAAATACCTATCCAAAACGTACTTGATGTCTGGATACTACAATTCTATGGGGATATTCTTCGGTCAACATATGCGAATGATGGAAATTAATAACTCCATTTCGTGTAAACACTGCCCTATCAGTAAAATGTATGTCTGCAATAAAATTGCTAGCGGCAAAACTTTAAACGTGTCTGATGATCAAGTGGATTCAGAGTATGTACTCTAGGACATGGTACAGGTAAAGATGCTGCTCGTGGAGTATTCTCCAGACCAGAGGAACCCCAATTCCTACATATGCTGATATTCTCTGCAAACTAGTTTCTCCTCTAATCGTGCCAAAATTGCTTTTCCTGTATCAGAGGTGGACAGCGACGTTGGTCTCCCCGAATTATGGAACTGTTTTCCAAATGTACCTGTATCACGCAACCTTTGGTGCAGCCATCCAAACTCACGAACTGGTGATTAGTGAAAGCGTAATATACAGACGTAGCGCGTCCCTCGGATTAGCATTTGCACGACCGTATATGAAATGCATATCAGTTAATTCAATATTGCTGTAAACAGGCATAGCGAAAATTTGTAAAATTGTTCACCAATGGCTACAAATAATATCTATATAAAAAATCGGTAGTATTTAATAAGAAAAGCAAGTTTTTGAGAATGAAAAAGAGATAAACCAAATATGATGAAAAACACCAAACACTCTGTATCTCCGAAACTGTAAATTTTGCGTACATATGTTTGTAAAGACTTTTCTGCATATTTTGGGCCATTTCATTTTGTAAAACTTTTTTGTTATAAATGCTACAGATGCCATTAATGACAAATTTAGTATTAGTGTTGATACAATACAAATAGGCTTGGGTCACCAGATAAAAAATCTTTTTTTAAAACCGGTCAGAAATTAATACTTTCCGGTTTATTTTTAGGTCAGAAAATCTCATTTTGTCGGACAAGGCCAGAAAATAAAAATTACTCAAAATGAGTCCGGTAAAAGCTTTTACTGGACGCATTTACAATAAAATAGTCTAAGATAGCGGTCAATTCTATGGTCACCGAGTTTTGTATATATTTAAAACTATAAAATAACTTGACATATTTTGACGTTTAGTTGAAAACGTGAAATTTATTATAAAACGGATATTTAAAATGATGCTTTTGATTGTGAATTAATGGAAGATGAAATTATACCAGATGAAATTGTTAAGGCGGCCACTCAAGCAAGGTTTGTTAAAAAAAATGTTAAAATTAGTTAATAAAGAGTTCTTGTTATAAAAATGTAAATTGAATAAGTAATATGAGGTTTATGGTACAGCAATGCCCGTTTTAAAAAAAATATTGTACGTAGGTAATACGTCCCAAAGGTGCTTTTATTGGACTCGCAGGCTTGCCCACTCGTTCAGTAAAAGACCACTTTCAGGACTTGTTACGTAAACTACTATTTTAGAAAGGTAGAAATATATAGTGACATTTTTGTAATTGTGTTGTTGACTTAAAATGTCACTTTCTAACTGTTTTTCATACCTTTAAGTGTTTGTAAAGTAACAATTAAATCACGTCTATCACCTATATAGGGTTTCCTTTTGGTAGTAGGGTTTTTCTACTCATTGAATAAATATGACAAATAACATATTTGATCCTGTATTATTATTAATGCTGGTTTTTAGATGAAGTTTAGGGGAAGGACGGGCATTATGGATAGGGCGGGCATAATGAATACTTGGTCTAGATCACCGCTGAACTGATAGATAGAGAAAAATGTAATTTTATTTGGTGCGCCACATACAAGTGGTGGCAAAACAGTGTACTGGTGACAGTTCAAATAGATAAACAATTTTTTCCGTGCTCGCAAAGGATTTTGTTTAAAAAATTATTATAAAACCACCGTAAGTACTATTTGTTTATTATATTTTGTTAAATATTATCCGTCTTTCAATATTATTAGTAAAATTTGATGCTATTAGACGTGCAAAACGCATTATTTATTTTGCGTTTTTATGAACCATATTAATTTGATGTTGAGGTTATGTCAAAATGTACCCGACGGGCAAAACGGAACCGGGTAAAATGGATAGTATCCATTTTGCCCTCCTTATTCATTTTACTAACAAATAATGGTTTTTTGCAGATGGTGTATACGTATAATCGTAAGAGTACTCGGGCTAATTGGTCAGAAGAAAATTTAGCTAAAGCAATAAATGAAGCTAAAAAAACTTCAATATTAAAAGCAAGTAAGATGTATGGCATTCCTTATGCAACCTTGCACAGACACATTAAAAGTGGTTCTTCTATCTGTTTTCACGCCAGAGGAAGAAGAAGAGCTTTTGTTGTATGTTCAAAAAATGGATTCCTTGTTTTATGGCCTCACACGAACCGAATTTTTGCAAATAGCTGGAGAATTTGCTACAAAAAAGGCAAAAACTGGCGTTTTTTCCGGAAATATAGCTGGCAAAGGGTGGTTTAAAAATTTCAAGCTTCGCCATCCAACACTGACACTGAGATCTCCTGAATCAACATCAATAGCTCGAGTCAAAGGATTCAATAGAGAAGCTGTAACTAGATTTTACAATTTATTGGAAGACGTTATAAATAAAAACGATATTGCACCGGATATGATTTTCAACATGGATGAAACTGGAGTTAGAACTTCATCAACAAAACCGCCTAAAGTACTGTCGACATATGGAAAAAACAAGTTGGAATTGTTTCAAGTAATGAAAAAGGAGTCTTGACGACCGTAGTTTGTTGCTGTTCTGCCACGGGAATATTTATCCCACCGTTTTTCATTTTTAAGAGAAAGAGACTCAATCCAAGGCTCTTAGACGGTGCTCCTCCTGGTGCAGAAACCACGACTACTGTTAGTGGGTGGATTAATTCGATCAAGTTTTTAGACTGGCTACAAATGTTTGTGCAAAAAGTGCGCCCCACTAAAGAGCATAAAGCACTTTTAATTCTAGACAATCATGAATCGCACAAAAGTTACGAAGCACTTGATTTTGCTACGAAAAACAATGTCATATTCTTGTCAATACCGCCCCACACGTCACACAAATTGCAACCTCTAGACGTTGCAATCTACGGGCCAATAAAAACTCACTTTGAGATCGAAATTAACACTTTCCAAAAACAACATCCAGGCAGAATCATCAGTCAGTATGACATTGCAAAACTTTTTACGGGAGCGTATTTGAAACGAGCTACACCAGCGAATGCAATCAGTGGATTCCGTGCAAGCGGCATATATCCATTCAATAGTAACATTATCGGGGATGAACATTTTGCACCGTGTGACGTTTATCAAGAAAGTGCCGCAAATATCGTACCAGAAACTAGCGTCATTAGTCCTGAAAGAGAAGATAGGCAAAATACATCAGTGGCTAAGCTAAATACATCCTTATCAGCCAATCGCTGTTCACCATCGGACAAAGTCTGCTCTACAGGTGTACCACCAATTGTCGCCGACTCTTCTTATACAAACACCGCCAATAAAAAAAATCAAAATAACTTCAAACCTGAGTCGAAAATCTTAGAAGAAATCAGGCCAATACCGGTTCAGATAAAGACAAGAAATCTTCAGTCTTCGAACAAACAACAAAAATCTGAAATTTTAACCAGCTCACCAATAAAGTTGGCACAGAAAAGAAAGATGGATGCTGCAGCAGCAAAAACAGCAAAAAAGAGCGCTTCTTTCGTCACCCCAGGTCCATCAAATATTCGAATTCGAAAGACGTCTGCCAAGAGATGTCCATCTAAAAGCAAAGAAAATATAAAAAAAAAATTTTGCACCGTTTGCAAAGAACAGTACGAACACCCTCCAATCGAAGATTGGATTCAGTGTGATGTTTGCCAAGAGTGGACCCATGAAGCATGTTCTTCATATTCGGGCCGAGGATCTTATTTTTGCGATGATTGCTTCGATTAAATTTCATTATTCGTTTTGCCCGACCCAAGTATTCATTTTGCCCGACCGGTGTATTCATTTTACCCGCCGTGGGTGGGCAAAACGGATAATACAAAAATTTTTGAAAAGTTGTTTGATTTCAAAAAGATTCGAGTTTTTTTTTTAATTTCTAAGTTTTTTTGTGATTCTTCAGTGCCTAAATATTGTAACCAAAAATGTCAATTATAAGTATAATTATGATATGATTTATTTTTTTATTTCTAAAATTAACATATCCTTCTTGCCCGTCCATCCTATAATATGAAAACCATAGTTCTGTGCCAGATTTTATTTTTGAAGTTATACTTCTATTCGTACACCCTATAGAAAAAGATTCTGTAGAGTTAAATGGGAAAAATCATTACATATGTAATAATGTGAGTAAGAGAGAGACAGAAACACTTATAAGGTATATTGGTCGGTAAAAACAAAGATGAAATATTTATCACATGTTATTATTCATAACTATAAGTCCTTTGAATACCGTTGAAACATTCAGTACATTGAAAAGGGATAGATATACAAAAAACAGTCTGAACTAATGTATGAATATCATAGTGACGGACCACATGATTATTGGAACGAAGTTCCCTTTCGCGCGTTACGAACAGTTACGCTGACGCTAGGAGCTAGCCTAAAAAAATTCATACCAAAATTTGTCACGACACTATGCACCGACACAATGCACCGACAAACGCATGTTTCTCTCTCTCACAGACCAAAAAATAAATAACTCTCCCTCTCTCTCATAGATAGATATAATACAATGCATAGAAAAGTGTGACGTCAGCTATGGGAGGAGCTTACAAATCTTTCTATTTCTAAACAAAACACAAAACTACAAACAAAACATATTTGTATTGAAAATGCCATAAAAGATTTTTCTATTACTTGTAGTGGTTTCTAATCAAAAATCTTAACGTTTTCCGGACACTTTTCATACGACCTATTGTATCCAATTTGTGATAGTGAATAAACATTGAAAGTTAGTGTAAGTGTTTAAATTTTATATGCATTTTAGTGGAATTGAGGTTATGTTTTGTTTCAAATTTTATTATGGTAATCTTGTAAATAATTATGTATTCTTTAACTATTAAATAGTATTCTGTTGCAGTAAAAATGGTGATGTGTTTCGTCCCCAATTGCAAACATTATAGCGAGCAGAAAAACTGCAATTTTTTTACTTTTTTTTGTATTTTGCTTTGAACAGTGTAGTAGTGTCGCGACTTTGTTAATACAGGTTTTTTGTAGATAATAAATGTTAAAATAATAGAAAATAACAACAATAATGTATCCTGACAATGTTTCTGCACAAGTTCCGGATATTGTTGATAGAGTTAGGTAAGTAGAGATTTTATACAGACGATAATAAATGCTTATGTATATACAAACTCTCTGTTGTGTTTACAAATTACAATTCCTTCACTAATTAATAGAAAGGAACTTCGTTCCATCCGGGTGTCCTTTGACACCTCTCACTTTTGGAACGAAGTTCCCTTTCGCGCGTTACGAACAGTTACGACTGACGCTAGGAGCTAGTATGTTTGAGAGAGAGTTTGTATATACATAAGCATTTATTATCGTCTGTATAAAATCTCTACTTACCTAACTCTATCAACAATATCCGGAACTTGTGCAGAAACATTGTCATGATACATTATTGTTTTTATTTTCTATTATTTTAACATTTATTATCTACAAAAAACCTGTATTAACAAAGTCGCGACACTACTACACTGTTCAAAGCAAAATACAAAAAAAGTAAAAAAATTGCAGTTTTTCTGCTCGCTATAATGTTTGCAATTGGGGACGAAACACATCACCATTTTTACTGCAACAGAATACTATTTAATAGTTAAAGAATACATAATTATTTACAAGATTACCATAATAAAATTTATAAACTTTGAAACAAAACATAACCTCAATTCCACTAAAATGCATATAAAATTTAAACACTTACACTAACTTTCAATGTTTATTCACTATCACAAATTGGATACAATAGCCCAAAAAAATTCATACCAAAAGTTGTCACGACACTATGCACCGACACAATGCACCGACACACGCATGTTTCTCTCTCTCACAGACCAAAAAATAAATAACTCTCTCTCCCTCTCTCTCATAGATAGATATATTACAATTAAAAAGACACTATTTTAAATTAAAAGAAAATGTACATTAAAAAGAAAATACTGTAGAAAAAAACATAATTACCTATAATAGTATTATATTTTATTTCATCCTGTTTTTATAAATTAATAAATTCATAAACATTTTAAAAATAGTTCGTAACTTGACTACGTCAAATTACCTTAACTGTCAGTCACTGTCAAATATTTTAATTTTAAATTTTTTGTATTGAATTGTTAATTCCTGTTTTAAATTATAAAAAGTAATTTTAAAAAGATGTGTTATTTAAAGCTCTGGTATTGTATAAATGGACACTTTTGTTAAAAGAAACGAACTGTTAGGTAAGTAGAGATTTTATACAGACAATAATAAATGCTTATGTATGTATAAACACTCTGTTATGTTTACAAATTACTAATTCCTTCACTAATTAATCGAAAGGAAGTTCGTTCCATCTGGGTGTCCCTTGACACCTCACACTTTTTTTTTTGACAGATTATTTTATAATTCTGTCACGTAAGTATACATATAAAGTTTAGCATTTTATATTAATAATAATATTTAGTAATGAGTATTGTATTGTAGTCTAAAATACCGTCACATGGTTGCAGTATATTTTGCTCCATGCTTTTAAGGTTGTTGGATACATAAACAGAGTTTTTACCAATAGTGGAGGAAATAAAGCACCAAAATCTCCGAATTTTGTAACGTAAGATGGATCGGAATGCGTTTTTTTGCATTGGATTCGTTAAAGTATCAGGAAATTTGTCGCTATATTTTATAATGTAAAAATGGAAATTGCATTTCTGCATTCGAAAAGTACATTCAGACAATAGAGAGAAAACTTACAACTCGGTAAGTATTGCTGAAAATGGGTTCAATTTATATATTCGGGGTTTTTGGGGTCGCTGAACACTAATATCACGATTCCGAAAGTCTCCGCGGCACTTGGTGTCTAGGGTATTTATCTCTTCTCCTGGGGTTTTATGTAAATTCTGTACGAAATCAGTGCACACTTGGTACTCGGTGGTTTTTTTGGGTCGCTAAATACGATTATAATAATAGCGATGGTGTTCGAAACACCTGGTGCTTAAGACGGACCTCATCTCCAGGAATTTTATGCAAATTCGATACAAAAAGAGTGTTCACACGGTACTAGGAGTTTTTTGGAGTCGCTTACCACGAATATCATATGGAAGTATAACTTCTGCCGGCAGTCCCACAGACTGCCACACTAGTTTTTTTATTTATAATTTATCCAATGTTCTTTATCTTGTGTTAGGAAAAAAAAATAAATGTGAACCTAGATAAATAAAACAGAAACAAGGATATGTTCTGACATACAGTTTAAGGATGTTACACCTGTTTAAGAGTTACCTTTGTTTTTAAAAGCCTCAAAATGATCAAGTGATATTCTGTGTCTAACTTTTAATTAACATTAAGGCTTAAAGGTGGTCCATTTGAAAGTTCTGAAGTCGAAGATTGAGAATTGAAGATGTAATGGCAAATCCTATGGCATGAAACGTGTATAGAAGACTACTCAGCTATATTATTAAAATATCTTTAGTAGTTCGGTTGGTAAAGCAGAATGAACATTGTTCAGTATTAATAGGTAAGCATATTTGTACCAACTACTATACCAGAAATATAAATTATGATGTTAAAGTTACGTTTAATTTAAGAGTTACAATTTAGTAAAACTGTAAAAAATAAATAAAATAGTTATTTATGATATAAGTGCTAAAAGTGAGATTTTATTTTGTGAGAAGGGAAGTTTGAGGCACGACGAACAAAATAAAATCCCTTTTAACACGTATATCATACAACATTTTTTCTACGAACGCTATTAATAGTCCAAATTAACGCTTATTATTATTTTTAATAAATAAATTGATAAAATGTATCTAATTTGATCTAACTTACCTACGAAATACGTTGCTAGGACGAAGAAAAAATCGATTGTTGATTTGTTTTTGACAGCTTGCGTCAAACAAATGTTATAAATTCTTATTCAATGATGGAAAGTGATCAAGAAAATGAATTTCTCCCGGTGGAAATTGAAGAAGCTGCTAATAAAGCTACCTTTGAATTATTGCCTAATAAGTCAAAGCGACAGTATGAGTTTTCATACAATCGTTTTCTGAAGTGGTGTGATCAAAAAAATGTTAGAGGTAGGGAAACCAGTGAAAAAGTGCTGCTCGCTTACTTTGAAGAAAAGTCTAAAATATGGAAATAATCGACGCTTTGGTCCAATTATTCTATGTTGAAAGCGATGATGAATATAAATAACCAGGACATAAGCAGATATTACAAGCTTTTCTTAGCAGTGCTAAAAGTAAATCACTTTTAGCACTGGTGCTAAAAGTAAATGACATTTAACACCAGTGTCGTAAAAAGACATTTTAGACACTGACAGCACGCGTTAAAAATTCCAATTTTAGTGACGTTTGTAGAAAAAGATATTTTATACACATCGCCGATTTATTTTTGGGAAAATGAAAAATGGAAATTTAGAAAGTATCTCTTTGACTTCAATTATTTCCAATGATGATAACCACACACTTACGTTCTGGCAATTTTACATGAAAGGAATTTTCCTATTAATTTTTAAATAAAAAAAACTCACTTTATACATAATTAAAACATATAAGTATACTTGGTTTCTTAGCTGCAAAGAAACAGAAGAACTTTCTTAGATATAAAAAACAATATTTTAGACTTTAAAGGTAATTATTTCTAAGAAAATAAATTTATAAACATTGGAAAATATTTCCCGGAATTCTCTTATTTCAACTGCAGTCTAGGAGGAAATAGTATATTGTGTGGCAAGGGGTGAAACAAGACGAGTTCTGACTAGGGCGAGAGTTGACTGCCCGAGCGAAGCGAGGGCTGTCTTCTCTCGGTCAGAAATCGTCTTTGTTTCATCCCGTGCCACACACTATATTTTTCATATCACATGCATTGAAACAGCGAGTTTTGATCACTGTAGCCTGTCGAAGTAAAACTATTTCAGACAAATAGCGTAGTAATATCTTGACAACGATTTGACGACAGCTGTCAGACGATTATGATTTTATTCGCTTATGTTTATTACAAATGCGATTCTGACAGACTTGATATAAATTCATAAATAATAAATAAATGAATGGGCCGGGCAGAAATAACGTTGTTTCTCCCCTAGGGCAAAAAAAACTGACAGTTTCTGACTGACAGTTGCATTGGTCTGAAATTGTCTTATTTCGACTGACAAAACAGGGATCAAAACAAGCTGTTTCAATGCATTTGATATGAAAAGATATGCCACATTTATACTTTACTAGGTACTTGTTGAATTAAACACTTTTTTTATTTAGAATCATATGAAAACTGCAAAAAATTCGATCTAGATATCTAAATTTCAGTTGATAAAAAACCATAAAACTCACAGAATGGTTTCCACCTATTTGTAACCATAACAAAAAAAATGATCAAATTGTAAAAAATCACACTGATGATGACCTTAATTTATTGCAGTGAAAAACTAACTAGAGTATAATATGACACTCACTGAATTTATTACCAAAAAAAATTGAAAAGTAAAACTATTAATTTTACCCACACAAAATAGTGTTCATTACAAATGCAAATGATACGGGTTGGTAAATTTTCGTAATACAAATAAACAGCGTTTCCCTCAGAATATATTTTACCTACCAGTAATATTAGCCCTATCTATAAATCAGCAGACTGTTTGCCTTGCTTGCTCAGATGGATTAGCACGGATTCTTGATTTACTGCTATTTATGTCAGTATCTCTCTAGAAATTCAAATCGGTTTATAGCCCTTTCAACGTCAGTTTAATATCGTCGGCTTTTTAATCTCACCGACCATTAACGTGGAAATAACGAAAAAGTGACAGTTCAAGAAACGCAGCAAAAATATATAACTTATACCAGTTACTCTATTACACTATTGTTAAAAACAAGATCGGACACTCCGGGTTTTAATTTATTAATGTATGTAACCAGGTGGGACTTAATATTAACCCCACCAAGACCACGTTAGTAGCCTTTACAAGGAAAAAGAAACCTAAACTAAAAACCATGAAAATAGGTGGAAATATCGTTGAGTGGAAGACAGAGGTCAAATATCTAGGGCTAATCCTAGATAATAAGTTACTCTGGAACAAGCACGAAACCGAAATAGTACACAAAGCTACAAAAGCCTTCATGGTGTGCAGAAACATTGCTGGGAAAAATTGGGGTTGTAACCTATCATCACATATGGGGTAGTAGCTTGGGGCACGAGAGTTAATCTGATCACTACGAGGACAAACCTCTTAAAGATTCAAAGACTACCCTGTGCATGTATCACTGGAGCAATGAGAACATGTCCCACTGCTGCAATGGAAGTAATACTAAATCTCTCGCCACTGCATATTCAAGTAGAAAATGCTAGGAAGAAAACAATATATAGAATGATCAAAGAAGGAATAATCTCAATCACTTCAACTTGATCAAACTTGGGAAATGCCCCAAGATGACATGCCAAAGAAATTTAACTTTGTAAGGAAATTTACCAGTAAACTGGGAAGTAAATCTAAATGGGACGAAAACAGCATAAAATGATATACGGACGGCTCCAAGACAGATAAAGGAATTTAATATTGAAAGGAACTATCGTAGACAGAAGATTGTAATCATGTCAGATTGTCAAGCAGCAATCAAAGCTCTGAACTCAGATACAATCAGTTCAAAGATGGTCTGGGAATGCCTAGGCATATTAAATGAACAAGGACAGAATAACACTGTTACCCTCCTATGGGTTCAAGGACACTTAGGAATAGAAGGAAATGAAACAGCTGGCAAAAAGAGGAGCTGAAACCCCATAAATTGGACCAGAACCATCCTGTGGAATCAGCAGTAGTACAATCTTAGAAAAACTAAGGAAAAAAATTCGAAAAGAGGTTGACCTTAAAGGCCATTCTTGCAACTTCCCGCTAGTTTTAACCGCAAAGCTATAGTAACGTGACGTATTTTGACGTTTTTGACTTTTTTTGAAATGTTTAAAAAGCCATAACTTTTTAACGCCTTATTCGATTTTGATGTTCAAGATGGCATTCGACGCAGTTTTTTGAGACCTAAAAACGTTACCGAGAGTGCAAAAGTTATTGAAAAAAAAAAACAATTTTTCGACAACGATATCTCACGAACGAATCAACCGATTTTAATTTGCAAAACGGCATTTGACGTGGCTTTTTAAGCTTGAGAGCTGATTAGGTTATGAAATTGATCAATGCAATAGCCAAAAAGATATGCCCAAAAAACATCATTTTTACCAGTTGTTTTTTTTCGGTTATTTTGAAATTTCTCGAAATCTACCAGCTCGAATCGGTTCAAACACACACATTTTGTATATATTACTTATACTTAAAGACATTTTTGAGTAAAGGCAACATTGTGTATATAGTTTGCCATTTCAAAGTCGGTTCCCATCCCTTTGATATTAATGTAAAGTAATGCCGACGGGTCTTACTAAGCGCGGTGGTACATCAAACGAAACATCAAAGAGGAAAATTGCGTGAGTTAAATACCGCGGATAGTCTTGTTCTCCATTACAGTACACAGTAGCGTTAGTGATTTTTATTGATTTTTTATATTAGATATATATTACGGTGGGCTTGATAGTACTTAGTATAGTAAGAATTTCTCGTTTAAATATAAAAGATAATAACTGCGCCACCTTACGGTGGCGTTATATTATTTGATTTAGAAAGGTATTTTTTGACTTTATTTTTTTCGCATTTTTTCTGTTTTTTTTTCACTTTCTTTTAGTTTATTTATTTATTTATGAATCGAAATTCAACACTATCTATTGGGTTTTCTTACAGTTCAGTAATTGTTATGGACAAAAAAGAATAAAATTTTAAGATTTATGGCCATCAAAAATATCACTGTTCCTAAAAAGGTTCCAGTAAAGAAGGAATTAAGAATGATCAAAAGTCAGAACTTTAAAAATGAATACGTCATTGACACCATTTGTAGTAGACACGGTCATACCCTTTTGCGTTTACCTCCATACAACTGTATTTTTAATCCAATCGAAATGGTTTGGAGTACTGTAAAAAAACGTTTACCAAAATATAATTAGTCAACAACGTTAAGCGCAATTGTCCTTGATAATATTCGAGAGGTAATTAGTGGCATTAATAGCGATGTATGGCAAAATTACGAAGCTCATGTTATAAAAATAGAAAAGAAATATCCTGTTGTATCGCTAATAGCACCATTAGTTATTCAACCTGGGACCGATTCTATTTCAGAAGACTCTGACAATTCTTGTTAGTCATTCTAACCAATTTCCTGTAAAACTATCGTGATGTATCTTGAAAACTTGTTTTTAAAAAGAAAACTAATTTTAGATTCTTATTAACATACCCAACCCTTTTCTTTCTAGAGGCAAGGAAGGCTTATATCTCCTCGTGGTCCTTGCTGGACAGACTATCTTTTAAGATTGTCTGACAAAATAAGTATTACTTGCAAACAATTGTTATAAAAATATTATGAGTTACGTGCCATTTGAATAATGAGTCAAATGATCTTATTAGAAACTAAAATTAACAAGTTTTAATTTGAAAGAATTAATTTCTTTGACAATTTTCAAATTGATACAAAATATACAAATATACGTTTTTCTTTTGAAATTTAAAATAAAAATTAATAAAAATTTCTTTAATTCCACGCCAATGGTCGGCATGGTATACAAAGTAGTTTAATATTCCGACAAAGACCAAGAGATTTTACATTGACTTTGGAAAGAGTATATCTATATTATTAAAAGCAATGCAACTAAAAAATGACAAAATAACACAAAAAAACCTTTACATTGTACAAATTTATAACCCTATATTATGCATTTGCTGACAATATAAACGAGGGTACCTAAATAACAAAGAAAACGAATGATGTTAAATATGTTGAAAATAACAGAAGGGTATATATTCCCTCGAAATCTTCTATGTATCTTTATATTAAAATAATTACAAAATAATAATGCTAAATATTCCGAAATATTTTAATTATTGTAACGATAAAACAGTAAAACCCTTTTAAATTTTCGTCAAAAAAATTAAGTCATTTGCTGTGTCGATGTTCTCTCTGTATATGTTCCTGTCTGCTCTTATATTGTGTTTATTTTCAGCCGGATTTAAAATACGTTCGTGTGGATGAAATATTTAAGGTTATTTAATGATGGTAAACATCAAAGGCAGCTATTAGTTCTGTGTCAATTTTCAAAAATTTATTGACCTGTTAGAAACGAGTAAATTGAAAATTTGTAAATCAAGAAGAAAGTGACAAATATGTAATAAATTAATGGGACATTATCGGTATCGGATGTTTTAACGAATGATATTTTGATGCAGCATGGACAGCCAATTATTTTGCTAATAGTTATAATTTTTTTTGTTTTTTTATGAGTTAAATTATTTCGGTTAATATAAAAATAGGCGTGCAATATTTCATCTATAATATAAAAATAAGTCGGGTTTTCCTCCCTGATGCTATAACTCCAGAACGAACGAACCGATTTCCACGGTTTTGCATTCGTTGGACAGGTCTCGGGCTCCGTGAGGTTTATAGCAAAGAAAATATATGAAAAATTTTAAGAGAAAAGTAGGAAAACAGGAAAAATCATTTTTCACATACAGCGCCATACTTTCCATATGGCGCCGGTGCGTGATACATTTTTTGACAGCTACTCATTGTACACTGCTCAGTTAATTTCATGTGACATTTATTATGCGCACGTTCTTTCAAACGCTAACTTAAAACTGGCATTGTGTTGACTACGAAATTGAGGTTAAAGTTATTTGTTTCCTAACCATTTCCTAACAGTTCAATTGGAAACCTTCAAATCAATCACGCGTATTGTGCAAATTTTTATCGAACAGCAGGCATTTGTCTTTTAGGTTTTAAGTTGAACTGTGTAAATTATGTGGATCGTGCATTTGAGGTTAAATTTACCAGTCTGTCCATAGTCCAAAATGCCGAGAGGACGACGTGCGAACATCGGCCGCCGCACAAGACATGCAAGCCAGCAACAAGTGTATTCACAGAACTTAAGCGAAGAAAGACAAAATATAATAAGAGAAAATGCCCGATTGAGACAACGCGTGAGCACACGAAGATCATTGGCATCATACAATCGCTTGGCATTCCAATATGATCCCACTGCGAACTACAGTGATGATGACAATTTAAATATTGGACCAATGACGACTGTATGTCGATATTGCAATGCGTTAAAATTCAAATGTTCAAAAGAGGATTGTGCTGCGCAAGTGGAAAAGTCAAACTGGATCCATTACATACACCACCACATCCACTGAAACCATTGTTCGATGGAACTGATCCCGATTCCAACCATTGATGATCAGACTGATCTTTTGTTTGATTTTAAACGATTGCAATTTCCGGTTCGCCTATTAACAAGTCGCAAGGCCAATCGCTAAATGTTTGCGGGATAAATTTAGAAAATCATTTTTTTTCACATGGGCAGCTATAGGTACGTTGCGTGTTCACGAGTGTTCACGTGAGACCAAAAAACAAAAAATGTGGTTTACCAAAAAACACTTCAATGAAACGGATAATTTGCGGACACGTATAACGCTTCGATTCAGTATTTACTTTGGATTCACTTTCATTTTTTACTTAGAGAAGTTCAACTAAATTACACTTCAGTTTTGTAATCGAAATGAATTCATTACGGTTGTGAAATGAAATATTTTTTTTTTCTTTTCAAATATAAAACAAAAGAATCATTTTTCTTCATCTTTTAATCCCCAAACAAAATGTTACAAAAAACGAAGCTATATGGTGGCGAAACGGAGTTCGCCGGGTTTGCTAGTTCTATTATAATGATCAATTTTTTAAATGTGTTCTAATAAATGGAAGCCAACAATTTTTTTTTCTATTGTTATTAATTAGTATACAGCTTTTTGATTTTAAATCTTGAATATTCTTAGTCGTTACTTGATGAAAATCCATATACACAGAATATTAAAACACTAAATGTATTATGATTTTCACAATTTTTATTATTTACTGTATAACGCGTTTCGCTATATTATAGCTTCTTCAGATACACAATGATGGTCGAACTTACAAAGTTATGGTATAAATAAAATGAAATAAAATAGATGTAGGTACTATAAAACTGCATTAGGGATTAGGCAAATTAAGTAAATTTTACAATATGGGAATACCCATAGGACCAGTACATAGACCTTTATGCCAATAAATTTAATAATGGTGAATTATTTAATTGTGTTTGATCATTGAACACTATAGGTACCAGAGTTTATTAATTTCTAAACTTTCTAATAAATTTAATTTAAAACCTTAATTTCTTGGTGTAAAATATCAAAACTAATGTTAAAGTTATGGTTTTCGGAAATTAAATGATTTGCGTAAGCAGAATCAGCTTTTTTATTTTAAGGAAACTTCTGTTATAGTTTATCCAATCTAAATGTGAAATTTTGTGCTCTTTGGCGGTTTTTAAGTGCCTTTGATGACATTTACGACCATTGGCGTGGAATTAAATAAAAAGGGTTCATAAATTTTTATTAATTTTTGTTTTAAATTTCAAAAGAAAAACGGTTTTTGTATATTTGTAAATTTTGTATCAATTTGAAAATTGTCAAATAACAAATTAATTCTTTCAAATTAAAACTTGTTAATTTTAGTTATTAATAAGAACATTTGACTCATTATTCAAATAGTACATAACTCATAAGATTTTAAAACAATTGTCTACAAATATTACTCATTTTGTCTGACAATCTTAAAAGATTGTCTGTCCAGCAAGGAACACGAGGAGGGATGAGCCTTCCTTGTCTGGAAAGGAAAGGGTTGGGTATGTTAGTAAGAATACAAAATTAGTTTGTTTTTGAAAACAAGTTTTCAAGATACATCACGATAGCTGTAAAGGAAATTGGTTGGAATGACTAACAAGAATTGTCAGAGTCTTTTGAAGTAGAATCGTTTCCATGTTGAATTACTAATGGTGCTATTGGCGGTAAAACAGGATATTCCTTTTCTATTTTTATAACATGTTTTTCGCAATTTTTCCATACATCGCTATTAAAGCCACTAATTACCTCTCGAATATTATCAAGAACAACTGCGCTTAAGGTTGGTGACTGATTATATTTTCGTAAACGTTTCTTTACAGTACTCCAAACCATTTCGATTGGATTAAAAATACAGTAGTAAGGAGGTAAACGCAAAAGGGTATGACCATGTCTGCTGCAAATGGTGTCAATGACGTATTCATTTTTAAAATTCTGACTTTTGATCATTCTTATTAATTCCTTCTTTACTGGAACCTTTTTAGGAACATCGATATTTTTAATTGCCATAAGTCTTAAAATTTCATTCTTTTTTTGTGTTATTAGGTATTTTGTTTAATATGCGGAAATGATACGACACATTGACCATAACAATTACTGAATTGTAAGAAAACCCAATAGATAGTGTTGAATTTCGATTCATAAATAAATAAATAAACGAAAAACTAAGAGAAAGTGGAAAATTAAAAACAGAAAAAATGCGAAAAAAATAGAGTCTAAAAAAAATACCTTTCTAAATCAAATAATATAACGCCACCGTAAGGTGGCGTAGTTATTATCTTATATATTTAAACGAGAAATTCTTACTATATTAAGTACTATCAAGCCACCGTAATATATAATATATCTAATATAAAAAATCAATAAAAATCAATCACGCTACTGTGTACTGTAATGGGGAAGAAGACTATTGGCGGTATTTGACTGTTGTCGCATTTTGCAATTTTCCTCTTTAAAGTTTCGTTTGATAAACAGCGCACCGTCGGCATTTGTTTGCGTTAAGATCAATGCGTTACGAACCGACTTGAAAATCCGGACAGTAAATACACAATGTTGCCGGTATTTCAAAATTTCTTATAGTATAAGTAATATATACAAAATTGATATCATTAGAAGTGAAAACTGTTTAAATATGAAGAACCTAGTTAATTAATTTAAGTATATATTTTGTAAGAACATTTTTATATTATCTTTTTAAGAGTCATTGACGAACAATTGAATAGTAAAGTAGAGAGAAAATTTTCAAAATATATAAACTTAGGAATATTCGCAAATATATCTGACAACCTAGATTCGAAAGTCGGTTCCTTTGTTGGGGTTAAAGGGCGTGGTTATGATTTCACATTAATATTAGTTAAACTATATGCTCAGTAATAATATCTTAAAAGTTCTACCTGTTTGTCCTATATATACTTTATCACAAGAACCACAACTACAAGTATCTCGTGAAATAAGGTGAAGATGCGCCGTAACAAATTTGAAAGTCGGGATATAGTGGGCGTATATCAAAAACCATTTGTGTGGTAGTCTTTATGCTAAAAAATTTAAAATCTGGTGAAATCTTATCAAGCGTTAATGTTCAGGTATATTGCACCCTAGTCTGGCCGAATACTTTTTCTCTCTGCGCACTGGAAGCTCCGCCTTGTCACGAGATACTTGTCAGACTGTAAGTTTATATACCTACACCCGATTTTTGATCTTTTAAATTTTTAGTTTTATTGTTCTTTATGTATTTCCCTATTGGTGTTATTGCTTTTATATGAAATCGTAAAATTTTGCTTCATTAAAAACGATTTAATTTATTACTGCTTTTACCTAGATATGTTACACTTTTGTAGTGCTTTGGTTCATTTATGTTCGGATAAACTTCGTGGATGGCCTGTTTATAAGCTTTTTTGGAGATGATGTTGTCCACTATTTTGTGGTAGTAGCCATTGTTATAGTTTATCCAAAACCAATTAAATAGACGTGGTCAACGCACTGTCGAATTTCCAAGAATTCTCTTCATGGGCGTATAAGGTGTGAGTCGGGAATTTAAATGCAAAATTAAATATAAATTTTACTAGGTTCGTTCATATAATGACGTTCTTTTGATTTTCCCCTGATAAAACCGTAAAAATAATTCCTATCCAAGTGGGTCTAGTTATACTATAACAGCTATTTGTTTGATAATCTTTATTATAATTATCTTCAGATAAAGGTGTATTCAGTAATCTATGGATCATACTATTAAATGCTGCGAGTTTATGTTGAAGTGGATGAATAGAAGTGTTGTGGATAGTTACCTATATCGGTATGGGACGGTTTATGAAAAATAGAAAATTCTTGTTTTTTATTTACTCTATCAATTGTTAAATCCAAGACATTTATGCTATTTTCGTGTTCTAATTCTATGGTAAAATTAATTTTAGGATGTATATTATTTATAAACTTAAGAAAACCATCTAATTGTCTGTTTGTACCTGTAAAACACGCAATAATATCCTCCACATACCGATACCAATAAACGAAATTTGGTGACAGATTATGTTTGTCTATCCATAAATATTTCGGCTAACAGAGGACTTAAGGAGTTTCTCATAATAAGACCTTCTTTACAAATGTAAACATTGTTATTAAATTCAAAATAATTTTGCTTTAAACAAACTGAAAGTGTTGATAAAATTTCTTTTTTTATTACGGGATTGACAAAATTACTAGTTAGAAGATTATCTATTAATTTAATGGTATTTTGAGGGGGCATACTTGGAAATAAATTTTAAACATCAAAAGAAACTAGTTTTGCGTTATTTGATTTTAATTTTAGGTAACAATTTCTGTAAAATTTAGAATTCTTTTAAACATTCGAGTGGTAAATGATCTTGGTAACATCAACTTTTTAACCGACTTCAAAAAAGGAGAAGGTTATCAATTCGACCATATTTTTTTTTTTTTTTTATGGATGTTACCGAATATCTCCGGTGTTTATAATCCGATTTAAAAAATTCTTTTTGCATTCAAAAGAGAAGAGTGTCCCATTGGTCCCATAGAAATTTGGTTAAGGTGTGGTCATCAATGTGAAAGATATTCCAATAAATAAGGAGAAGGGTCTCAGTTTGACCATATTTTTTTATATATGTTACCGAATATCTCCGGTATTTATAATCCGATTTGAAAAAATCTTTTTGCATTCAAAAGAGTAGAGCGTCCGTGTAGTCCCATAAAAATTTGATTAAGGTCTAGTCATCAATGTGGAAGATATTCCAGGAAATACCACCAAAATTAACAAAATAAGCTCGGCAGTTAAGAATATCTCCGGTATTTATAAACCGATTTGAAAAATTCTTTTTGCATTCAAAAGAGTAAAGTTTCCCATTGGTACCATAGAAATTTGATTAAGGTCTGTTCATCAATGTGAAAGATATTCCAGAAAATACCACAAAAATCAACAGAATAAGCTCGGCAGTTAAGTTAATATGTAAATAATGATGTAAAACATAAAAACATAATATTTGGCGCGTTACTGTCGCACTATAACCGATTTAAAGAAAGAGGGGTTCTCAATTCGACCATAGTTTTTTTTATGTTACCGAATATCTCTGGTATCTGTAATCCGATTTAAAAAATCGTTTTGCATTCAAAAGAATAGAGTGTCCGTGTAATCCCATAGAAATTTAATGAAGGCCCGGTCATCAATGTGGAAGATATTCCAAGAAACACCACAAAAATCAATAAAATAAGTTCTGCAGTTAATTTAATATGTTGATAATGATGTGTAACATAAAAACATAATAATTAGCCCATTACTGTCCCACTCTAAAGCCAAAGACCTCTTCTCACAAGGAGAAGAAATGAGCATTTAATCAATTCTCTTGCTCACAGCGTGTTGGTGATTTCAGACAATTCAAGTCCATATTTCATCATAATGTTTTCCTTTACCGTACGTGCTTCGTGTTTCTAGGTGTTAGACAATTTACTTATGTCTCCAAAAAGTCACATTGGTACATGGGATTGTTGGGGATTGAAATCAGTACCTCTTGCATGGTATTTTTTAAGGTTTTTAAAATATAGTAGATCATGAATCAAGTAGCAACTAAAAATGATAAAATAAAAGCTTTTTTAAAAAAATTAAACCTCCTTCAAAAAAAAATGCACTAAAAACCCAGAAATAAAATCTTTATTTCTTAAAAAAAATTGGAAACAACTAGGCATCTGATTTCGATTTCCTTGAAGTCGGCTCCAATGGCAAATTACCCTCTATTTTAATCTTAGCTATTAAATCTAGATTTTGAATGTTAGTAACTCAAATGTTTTACAAAGATATAAACCATTGGAGCCGACTTCAAGGAAATCGAAATCAGATGCCTAGTTGTTTCCAATTTTTTTTAAGAAATAAAGATTTTATTTCTGGGTTTTTAGTGCATTTTTTTTTAAGGAGGTTTAATTTTTTTAAAAAAGCTTTTATATCTGTTCTTATTATGTTATAGCAGAAATAAAATAATATAATATTTGTTATAAAGGCCCTTATGTTTATAAATATGAATATTTTGGTAAGTTTTTTAAGGACTGTTCTGTAAAACTACAAAAGCCTAAAAATGCAGATTATTTACAAAGAAATTAATGAGCTTTAGTTTCTAAGCTTTTGGTATAGTGCAGGTCAGATACAAAAATCGTTGTGTCTAGGTACACGCTAACTTGTACGCAAATCAAAAAGTTAGATACACGCGTACAAAATGACATCAAACTGATGAAGTCATCATTTTAGTGACTATATTTTTGGTACACGCTAAAGGCAAAAATAGACTACTATCATTTCACGTCAGTTCAAGTGACCTCACGCAGACTCACTCATATATATCACGCCACGTCACAGACCTCACGTGTGATTTCACGTTGTTGTTTTTTGAGTTTGCATATATTTTGTTTCCGTGAGCTCATAGAGTTTAGTAGCTTTTAACTAATTAAAGAAAATGGACGAAGTTTTAAGAGAAAAAGTTTTGGAACAGCAAGTGATATATAATCATAATCAAGTGAATATGGTGATTAACATATTCGCAAAGAAGCTTGGGAGGAGATTGGAAGAGAACTTCATTTAACATGTACATATTTTAGAATTCTTTATTGTATTGTATTATTCATTATTGTTTGAGATAAAAATTATAAGATATTATATATTAATACTTAATCTCCGAACACTATTTTTTTTCCAAAGTAAACTACCATTATCTAAAATAAAATAGGTCTTATAATTCTCTCGAACTTTGAAGACTGCAATTTCTTCTTATAGGGTTCAAATTTAACCACACAGTTGAGGATGTTGCGTTAATTCGCGTTGTCAGATTTTTATCTTCGCATAACAGATTTTGCAGACAACATTCACTATGTAAGGGCAACATCTCCAACGAGCAGCCTAAATATTCCAAATGCAATTGCTTCCTTATTTCATTTGTCATCTACTCATACTCGGTATAGGTTTCTACTACATTCATCCAAAACAAACACCTACACTTTCCAGTTCTTCTTCCCATCCCGAAGAACTAAAGATCAAGTCTAACGAAAATTTCGTTTGACGTGATAGCAGTGTGTTTCTAAGCGTGATATTAAAATAAAAACATGTTAATCTGACGTCATATGAGCTCACGTGACGTGATAGTAGTCTGTTTTCACCTTAACTTGTATACCACGTGTGTGCTTTGCTTGTACAGTGAGTGCCAGAGTCAAAGTGAGCTTAGATATTATGTTTGTTGTTTAGGTGTGTTGTGTTTACACGTTAGAATATTAATCAGTAAAAAGCTTCCTTATTTTTGATTTGTTTAGTGTTTGTTTAAATTTATTATACAATGTAGACAATTATTTAATTCCTTTAATAAGTTTAACAACATTTTAAAGAAATATGAAAAAGACAACAGCCAAAAATTTGTGATTAAGGTTAGCCGAACTATTGAGATGACTGAAAAGATTTTAAAGAGTAAATTAATGAAGATCTTAAATATTACAAAGCTCAATATATTTGTGTTCATGGTGGTGTATACAATATGTTCCAAAAAGGTTTATACAAATGGAGGAAAGTCCTATCTTGCATGTCACAAAAAAAATTCTTCATAAAATGCTCTGCATGACCTGGACATCCATAATCAAGTATAAAAATGTCAATGCATTTGATGGAATACAGGGAAAATAAAAAAAATATTTCTGCGAAGCCTGAATATTCAAATTCAAATGGCGAGAAAAATGTTCATTCATCAAAATCGTTGCGTTTCCAAGGAAAAATTATCAAATATTTTAATAAACACGTCAGCAATTGTTACATTATTTATTAAATAAAAACAATAAAAAAATTACTACTACTGATAACCTTTTTATCAATGTAGCAACATTTTCATCAACAGATATTTAATAACTTACATAAAATAACTAATGCTTATAATTTAAATAGTAACTTCAACGTGTTGTAACGTTCGTTTTCGAGCATACCATCCGGAATATATATTTTTATATTATCTATTGTTATCGCGCCGATACGAGAGGGAATTGCCAGTTTGGTAGGAGACAATATGTTTCTTCGATAGATTATTATTTAAATTCGTTCATTTTATCTGCAAATCTTATTAAATTTAGATTTATTTCTTAATATCTTCACCCTTCATTCTGGTAAGTACCTTATTGCTTTTGTTTTAATTTTATGTTAGAAATAATCCAAAATGCGGTGAATATAATATTTTATGTATTTTACTAACATTTAAATTTTCGAATACATCACTATTGTTAAAGGTCAGTTTTTTATGGTATTAAAATATATAAACATGGAAGGTAATTAATTTTTTCTCGAAATTTGGAGAGACTATATAGCGATTGTGTTCGATATTAATTATTTAAAGGTCGGAGTTTTGATTTCAATTTTATTAATAGGGTTATTGCCATCTATAAGAAGGGCCTCATTAAGGACCAGTTAATTCATACAGGAAATTACGCTGTCTGCCGACAGCCATTTTAAAGCCGACACCAATTGCAGTTCCGTTCCACATCTAACGATAATCCGACAGGAAGTCCCTTAAAAGGAATTCAATCCAAATGCAGTTCCATTCCACATCTAACGAAAATCCGACAGGAAGTTCCTTGAAAAGAAATTCTATCCACCTTTGTAGTTCCGTTCCGCAACTAATTGAAACTCCGTCAGAAGTCTTCGAAAACCCAAAGATAAGAGAAAAAATTAATTTATTTAATTAGTTTTTCCTAAATCATAATAAAAGTAATAAATCAACTTAAAACTGATTTTTCGAATTTTATTTGTGTGTCTGTACTTGGCGCCCTTTAATTAATGTTTGTAGGGAATTAAATAAAACTCAGAAGGAAGCCACGACCCTCAGGAGCTAGCCTAGGGTAATTTAAGGGTTACAAATTGACGCCCAACGCCAATTTAACCATAGAAATGTTAATTAAGCTACAGTATCCACTGTCCCTTTCTAAACAGATTCAACAGATTAAACAAATTCAATGATGACGTTTCTAATTGCGTTGGGTGTAATACGTTTACATCTAGAAATGGCCTCTTAACGTAAACCTTTTTGTTTTAAATAGCCCCACAAAAAGAAAACCAGAGAGGTAAGGTCTGGAGACCTCGGAGGGCCAAAGAAAGTACACATGCCTCTCTATCACACTAGATTACATTTACTAACTTAAACATGGCAATCTAAATTACTGCAGCAGTTTTTAGTTATTTTCTTATTACAATATTACAATTGGTTACGTATTTCCTGAAATAATTTTTTTGATTCATGCAATGAATGAACATTTTTCTCTCCATTTAATATAAATATTTAATCTTCAGTAGAAATTATTTTTGGGACACACTCCATATACTTTCACATTTCCCATAACAATAGGGTACCGGACAGTAATCGAAAAAAAATCTAAGATGTGTTTTAAAATAAAGTTTTTATAATTCACGTTCACAAAGTTTCTATTTCGATACTAAAAACAGTATCGAAATAGATTCATTGTAACACTGTTTTTGGTAACTTTTTGTTTTGCACAATTGGTTGCACTGCACTAATTTTCAACGAAAGAGTTCAGGTAGTAAATCAAAAAGTATGTTGTAGTAAATTATTAACTACATTATCAGCGTTATTGCTAAATTCGGAATATTTTATACAAATTTGACAAACATTCTAATTTAAAATCATTAAAACTGACAAGTGTCAAAACTGTCAAGATTGCCAACATAAATAAATATTTCGAAAAACTCTCATTTTATTTTTTTTTATACTTTTAAAAGTTCATTATAAAAAATAGTATGTAACACTCGAGTTACAATGACGGTTTGTAGTACTCGTTCTTTGCGAAACTCACCGCTTCGCGGTTCGTTTCACAAACTGAACTCGTACTACGAAACCTCTGTCATTGTAACACTTGTATTACAATATACTATTGTTATACAACAATATCACTCAATAAAGATTTTTAAGAAATAACAATGATTTATATTTTTAAATCAATAAATAAAGTTGCGTAAATTATCTGTGACGTGTAAGAACCCAAACGCCAATCACAGTGCGTAACGTCATGTGTAGGTAGCCATAAGTAAACAGTACTGCTTTGTATGTTATTTCGCGTTTTTCTACGTTTTATTTGCATTTTTCTAAAAATATTTAATTGTAATTACTTACAAATTGAAGAACTATAGTCATAACAGAACTTTAGTTATACATTATATCTCTAGTATAAGTGAATGTTGGAAAAAAATATATTCCCTATTTTATATGAAACCACTAAATAAAATAATTATACACAATTTGTCAATGGTTTTTTTATTAACATTCTCAATATAAAGTAAAATAAAATGTATATAAAAGATATAATTAAGTTTAAATATTCTCTATAGCTTCTTTGGCAGCTAAAACACAAATACAAGATTGTTTAAATATGCACACGTAAAACATTCTACGTAAGACATAACCTATAACACCTAAATTACATACATACTAAATATGATTATTTGTATAATGGGCTGTGTAATAACACTCTAGGTACAGTACTTACATCAAAGTGATCTTCACAAAAGTAAATTGGTGAAGTAACCGACATTCCATCGCACTTTCGTCTTGCTAGGTCTAATCATTTCTTACATCAATAAAAAAATTATTTGGAGTAGTTACTGATGTATTTCTACATCAAGGTACAACACACCAACGATATCTTTTTCGGTCCATGATGATTAAGAAACACAAAATACTTCATTTATCCAAGCATTGATCACTTTTAATATGGTTAGAAGTTTGTTTACCTTACACATGACGTCACTTGATCTGAATTGACATGAAGTGCTGTTTTCGCGGCAATTTGAAATAAATTATGTTTTTGACGTTTTCAAGTACTCCAGAGGATTTATTTAATTAAAATATTATTTTTTATGGCTATATATATGAATAAAGATTATTTTTAAACACTATTTGAAAAGTTGTCCGGTTCCCTATTGATGTAAACATTTAAAAAATTAATCACGGTTCAACTCAGCGAGTTCTTTATACGAACAGTAGAATAGGCAGTGGATGCGGTGTGGGGTGCTGCCATACAGGTTGACGAAATACATTTAATCAAAGTTCATTTACTTACCATATATTCATTTTTGGGAATAATACTGCTGTTGGAATCCACTGACGTTTTTGAGCCTTGTAAAATTTCTTCTAAATACTCTATATATTCTATTGCTCCTCGCAGTATTTCCACTTTTGGTAGCCTTTGGCCAGGATTGTTGCAAGTTCGTTTTTTTAGTATTTCAAACGCTTCATTAACCTGAAAATAGATAAACTTGATTGTAGATTTATTTTTCAAAGCTGTATTAAACATTTATTTTGTACATTAAATAAAGTCAATATCAAATCATACATTAAATCCGAACAGCTGTGGGAATCTTAACAGGTCACTGCCAATTGCGACAACATCTCTTTAGGATAAAATTAATAGAATCGCCGCTATGCAGAGGCTGCGAACAAAAAGAGGAAACAGTAGAACATAATGTATGACTGCTCTGCTTTTTCTGAAATTAGAAGATCCGTATTGGGCGAGTACTGGCTCACACCAGCCTATCTCAGGGAGATTCCCTTCGGGAGGCTGTTTTAAATCACTAGGCCTGGTGACAGCCTGAGGTGAGGATATCCCTACACACGGGAGGATGCACAATGGGCCATATGTGGCCTCGGTGCTGGCTGAGCATTAGCTCGCCCCTTCCCAAATTTCCAGATCCAGATATATTAAATCTTAGTTTGTACCTACCTTTGTAACGTTCGTTTTTGAGTATATCCTACGGACTATATTTTTATTTATTTCAATTTTATCGCGCCGGTGCGGATGGTCTGTTCGCGTTGATTTGGTAAGAGAAAGTTTGTTACTTCGATTAGAAAATTATTTCAATTCTTTGATTTTATCTTCGATTCTAAATAAAATCGGAAATATTTTCTGATTACTTTGGCTCTTCATTTAGGTTATTACTACATCAAAGAAGGGCCCTATTAAGGATTACCGTAAAACAGAAAAGTTTCGCTGACTACAGACAGCCATTTTGATCATTAGAAGTCGACACAAGGTGAAACCATTCCCGGGTTTGGGCACAAAGGAAGTTTCCTTGAAAGAAAAACCACTTCCATCCACGTTTTGATTTAGAGCAGTTCCGATCCACAATAAATCAAGCTCCAACAGGAAGAATCGAAATAATCCAAAGATAAGAGATTAAATTAATTAATTTTTTTTAAGTTTCACTTAACTTTTGATTGATTAAATAAATCAACTTAAAACTAATTTTACCGTTTTTTATTTGTTTGTCTGTACTTTGCGCCCCAAATTAATGTTTGGGAAGGATTGATAAAGACTCAGAAGAAAGCCACGACCCTCAGGAGGTAGCCTAGGGTAATTTAAGGGTTACACCTTTTGATAAAATAAGTGTATATCCTAAAATAATATTTTTTTAAACAAACAAAGGTATATGAACAACAATAAGTATGAAAAAATAAAATCTCTAATTCAATTAATTTAATAACTTGCATAAATTTTTAAATGCTAACTATTTCAAATGAATTTTGATAAAATCTTGTTAACTTTGAAAATATAAACTGTTAACATAATAATAGGTATTTCATCTTTTCTGTGCATTGTTTTTTATTTTTATATGAAAAGACTCTAATTATAAAAAACGATATGTGTACTCTGGGAATTGCCGAAAAGAAGAAGCATAGCTGTCTTAACGCACTAAAGTATTTGACCAAACATACGTATGTGTATGTGCGTAATACACCTGCAAACTATAAGATTTACGGCATTTTCCTTTTCTTGCTGTAAATCTGATGGTTTCTTTTAGACTTAAAACAGCTCTTTCTTCTAGACCTATTTTTCTTAGAAAGTTTAGGATATCGTTCTGCTTTAAGTTAGGTAGATATTTCTCTTCTATTTCGTATAATTCTAGATTCTAGGTATCTGAACCTAGAATTATGTAAGGAAATTCGTAGAGTACCTGTATTGAGGTTTCGTCCTCTTCGTCACTTCCTGCACTTTGCTTTATCTACTAATGCTAGTTTCTTCATGTGTCTTCTGAATCAGCAGTGTCCGGTTAATATTCCCGTTATAATACGGATGTTGTTTTACTGAGGTTCAGACAGCTGAAAGATTTTTTCTGGTTATAATTTCCCGGAAGCGTCTTCGGTTGTCTGAGTTCTTCTAGATTGTTCCAGTACTTGGCTTTTTCTCCATCCACTTCTTTCCTTACTTTTTCTAAGAGTTTGCCATTGCTGATTTCACAAGATGACTAAATATGAGGTTTCATTTCCTTTTTTTGCCAACTTTGCTGTTTCGTTTCCTTTTATTCCTATGTGTCCTGGAACCAGTAAGAGAGTAACAGTGTTATTTTGTTCATTTAGTTTGCCTATACATTTCCCGACCATCTTTGAATTGTTGTGTGTGAGTTCAGTGCTTAGATGTGTAACGTTCGTTTTCGAGCATACCATCCGGACTATATATTTTTATATTATCTATTGTTATCGCGCCGATACGAGAGGGGATTGCCAGTTTGGTAGGAGAAAATATGTCTCGTCGATAGATTATGATTTAAATTCGTTCATTTTATCTGCGAATCTTATTAAATTCAGATTTATTTCTTAATATCTTCGCCCTTCATTTTGGGTTATTGCCATTTATATGAAGGGCCCCATTAAGGACCAGTTAATTCATACAGGAAATTACGCTGTCTGTCGACAGCCATTTTAAAGCCGACACCAATTGCAGTTCCGTTCCACATATGAGGAAAATCCGACAGGAAGTCCCTTGAAAGGAATTCAATCCACCTTGCAGTTCCGTTCCACATCTAACGAAAATCCGACAGGAAGTTCCTTGAAAGGAAATTCTATCCACATTTGTAGTTCCGTTCCACAACTAATAGAAACTCCGTCAGAAGTCTTCGAAAACCCAAAGATAAGAGAAATAATTTATTTATTTAATTAATTTTTTCTAAATCATAATTAAAGTAATAAATCAACTTAAAACTGATTTTTCGAATTTTATTTGTGTGTCTGTACTTTGCGCCCTTTACTTAATGTTTGGAGGGAATTAAATAAAACTCAGAAGGAAGCCACGGCCATCAGGAGCTAGCCTAGCGTTATTTAAGGGTTACAATGTTGGCGCCCAACGCCAATTTATCCTTTAAGGGGTTAATTAAGCTACAAATTGGCGCCCAACGCCAATTTAATTTTTTTAAAGACTAATTAACCTGCACATTATTACAATCTTTTGTCTACGATATTAAATTCTACACATCTTTCAATGACGCGGATATCCTCTTAAAAAATGCTTGGGTATGCACCAAGGCTCTCTGAGTATTTGGCTTTAGGTCCAAAAACCCCTACTCCAGTTTCTTCTTCTGTCTTGGAGTTATCCGTATACCACTTTATGGCATTTTGGTTAAGCCCCAGTATGGTGTCTTTGTCTCATTAATTTTCTCACAAGTTAAATTTCTTTGGCATGTCATTTTGGGACATTTCCCAATTTTGATCAAATTGTAGTAATCGAAATTTTTATTTAATTATTTCTTCTTTGACCATTCTATGTATTGTTTTCTTTCATACATAGGTATGGTATGACGTATCGTAATTGTCATGAAGTCATATTTTAGAAGTTTATACGTCTCGGCAATGCAGCTCCAAACACAGTCATTACAAAGCACTGATTTTAAAAAATGATGTTGCGGTCGCAAATTAAACTTGTTAACTAGAAAATTAAGTGTTCTCAATTTACTCACAGATACTCCACCTGTATTTTTCGATAAAAAACCAATTTGATAATCAGTGCAAAAGTTTTTTAAATAGGTAATATTTTTTTATTAGATATTAATAAGTTGAAAAATATACTTTTATTCTTTTTAATAATTTTTAAAAACATTTTTATCTATGCCAAAATTTAAAACAAAAATAATTTTTAACGAATATATCTTAGAAAATAATTAAAAAACTTCCGATTGACTTAGTGAGCGAAGGAAAAAAACAAAATGCAACTCACTTTATAAAAAAACATGAAATCCATGTTAAAAATGGTGCACGAATTAAGTAAAGATGACCCAGATAGAAGGACCCAGTTTTGTAACACTTTTTTAACGGGAATGTCCAGGGCCGTATTTCTAAACAGGCTAAGTAGGCTGCAGCCTAGAGCGGTAAAATTTAAGGGCGGCAGATTTAAAAAAATATTTTTTACATGCAATATTATTTTCCTTACACATTCAAGTATACTTATACATGTCATTTAAATAACGCTTTTAGGATATTGAATTGTGTGACAGCAAAACAGACATCACAGAAGAGGAAATAAGAAAAAAGGCCACCAACCTTCATCAAATGTACCAAAATGACTTAAATTTAGATTTTAGTGAAGAGTGCACTCACTTCCAAAAACACTGTGAGGTGGGAATGGACAATCCTTCAGATAAAACGTTGGAAGGAATTTCTACCTTTTTGAGGAGGAACTCCTTTCAAGATGTTTAGCCTAACTTGAACATAGCAGTGCGAATAAGTTTCTGCATACCTGCAACAAATTGCGCGGGAGAAAGTAGCTTTTCCTGCCTGCGACGAGTTCAAAACTATTTACGAACAAGCATTTCTGAAACCAGGCTGAATTCGCTTTCCCTACTATGTATAGAAGCAAATTTAACAAAAAAGCTTTCTTATGACGATCTCATTAAAGAGTTTCCAACTAAAAAAGCTCGCAAGAAAGCCTTGTAAATACTGTATATACAATAAATTAGTTATCAGTTTTGTTAATCACTTAATGAACTGGACTATACACAAAGTTTTTTTGTCGTTGTAAATATTTTAACTAATAAACCAGCGATTCAAATAATTTCGTCAACTTAAATTTCACCTTGCAGAACTATTTAAGTTTAATGGAACAATTTTCCAATATTTAAAGATATTCAATAGCGTTTAGGTAAAAAATGGCATGCGTAAAAAAGATGGAGATGTAACCAAAAAATTAATAATATTCCATAAGAAAAAACAAATTTGTTCGCCATATTGGAAAAATGGCAGGAATTTAAAAAAATTGAAATGCATACCTAAAAGCAACATACAAAAATAAAGGGGGTCCCCCGTAAGAAGTTTACTGTCAGACATGAAATAAAAAAGGTAGCTATTGGAACACTTAAGGGTGGACACTTGGTATATATATAAAAGGAGCGGCATAAGGACTTGAAGCCCACAGGCGGCATAATGGTAAATCCGGCCCTGGGAATGTCAATAAACAAAATGTAAGTTATTAGCTAATTTTTTTACAGGACACAACCAGACGCTTCAAAAATAAATATGTGGGCAGCAGTTTTGGGCAGTCGTAAGCCACATATTTTTAGTGTAAAATTAATTGGTGTCAGGTATTCGATCTCACTGTAGTAGTCAATTTAACTTTTAATTGATTAAATAGTAGCCATCCACACTTGCAATTTTTTATAGAACGGTAAGGGAATAGTTAGTTGGAGTAGATAAATATCTAGAAAGCAAGATAGGAAGGCGAGTTCCACTTATAGGTACATTGGTTGCTCATTCATCGTATTACATTTTAGGTAAACTCAGCACAGATTTGACTGAAAAGTTTGTGAATATCGTTTTAAACTAAAAAATCTCATCCAGTCTTAAATATTAAACAGTTACAAACAACCAAATATTTGAAACTAAATCAAGATTTTTAAAAAAATATTTAAATTGTAAAAGCGTATGCATTTTTGGACAAGTAACCAAATCTTTTCACAATTACGATTACAAACTATCTTGGAAATTATTTTTAGATTTAATGATTCGATACTAGCAAGAATTATACAGACTTTTTATTTCAATTTTTCTTTTTATTTTTTTTTTTTTTGTGTTTTTACTCTATCTTGAAATTTTATCCTTTTTTTAAATTTTTTCTATATTTATTTCTTTTTTTTTTGTTAAATTAAGACTTTTTTGTCATTTTCCCGTTTTTTGATTTTTAGTTATTTTTTTCTCTATTTTTAATTTTATCCTTTTTTCAATTTTTCCATATTTCTCATTTTTTGTTTGGTTTTTCCCAAACTTAGGACTTGTTTGTAACTTTTCTCGTTTTTTTTATTTCTCTCAATAATTTCAATTTTTTTTTAAATTTTCCGGATTTTCTTATTTTTTTCATTACTTTAATTTTTTTCGTATTTTTTTTATTTTTGTCGATGTTTTGCTATATTGTCTTATTTTTTGGTTTCGTGTTTATTCTCATTTATTTTTGTTTTAAATTTTTTTGTTGTTTCCTCAATATTTTATTTTTTGTTTTTTTTTCTCGGTATTTCGATTTTTTTTTTTAATTTATTTAAATTTTTTTTTAGTTTAAAAATTATTTCCTATATCTTCTCTCAAATGATTTGTTTTTTTGAACAAAATTTTTATTGCAGTCTATATCAGGAGCGTCAGAAGGATTTTTATTTATTTTTTATTGCTTTGGTGAATTTTAACACGAAATTTTTAATTTATAAAAGTTGATCTATTTTATGATATTGAAATTACAATAGTATATTGTAATACAAGTGTTACAATGACAGAGGTTTCGTAGTACGAGTTCAGTTTGTGAAACGAACCGCGAAGCGGTGAGTTTCGCAAAGAACGAGTACTACAAACCGTCATTGTAATTCGAGTGTTACATACTATTTTTTATAATGAACTTTAAAAAGTATAAAAAAAAATAAAATGAGAGTTTTTAGAAATATTTATTTATGTTGGCAATCTTGACAGTTTTGACACTTGTCAGTTTTAATGATTTTAAATTAGAATGTTTGTCAAATTTGTATAAAATATTCCGAATTTAGCAATAACGCTGATAATGTAGTTAATAATTTACTAAAACATACTTCTTGATTTACTACCTGAACTCTTTCGTTGAAAATCAGTGCAGTGCAACCAATTGTGTAAAACAAAAAGTTACCAAAAACAGTGTTACAATGAACCTATTTCGATACTGTTTTTAGTGTCGAAATAGAAACTTTGTGAACGTGAATTATAAAAAAATTCTTTTGATACCGTTCCTGACATAAAGCACTTTTTTATCTTAAGCTCTCCCACTTTAAAAGCTAGGTACACAGTTATTTTTATAAAATTTTAAATTAATTTATTACATAATTCTAACTTAAAATTGACATTTTTTGTAAAACAGAATTAATAAAACAAGTGACTGAAACCTTTTAATTTGGTATTCGCTCTAAGAAATATCTATGAGAGTCAAATATAAGGTATCATCCATCAAGGAGAAAAAAATATATATCCACTTACCTTCCTGAGTCGTTTCCTTTCTCTCAAAGTAGCCGCTTGTCTTCGGTCTACAGCGACTGTTTTCTTTTTGCAAGCTTTACATGCCCACGCAAGACATTTCCTCGGTCCATTTATCGAACATCCTGTATGCGTTCCGGTGGGCTCCAAAACATGCTGGGACCCTTCTTTTTCTTCTTCGCTTTCAATTGAACTTTCCGCACTCACGTAGCCTGTATCAATTCTACAAACAAAAAAAAAAGAATTATTAATGTCGGTTTATTTGACATTTTTCATAGCGCTGGAATACGTACACGTTTAAATAAATTAGAAAAAAATGATAATTATTCAAATTATATTCAAAATGTTTTTGAAGTAAAACTTCTTTAGCGGCACTAGGGGTAACTCAGTAATTCTAACGAACGTGACGTCATTCTAATGTACCGCGTACCGGAAACAAAACCTGATACAAAATACCTAACATGATTCTGCCTACTATATTAAATAAAATTAAATCTGTAATTGTATGAATTGACAGCTTGTCATCTTGTCAACCAAAATACATTGGTGGTAAATAGTTTAAATTTGTGTATAAAGTGTTTGTTTTAAGTATAAATAAAAAAAGTGGATTTATTAATGAAGAAAGTGATGAAAAAATATTGAATGAAAATGAGTGAGTAGGTACTCTATATGCATAAATTTTATTTTTGGTGTGTAATTACACTATTTATACCTAATTATTTATACCTATTATTTATACCTTCCATTTTTTTTAAGAAATAAAGATTTTATTTCTGGCTTTATAGTGCATTTTTTTTTGAAGACGGTTTAATTTTTTTAAATGTTTTTATTTTATCCGTTTTAGGTGTTTACTTGACTTTGTCAGATGTGAGCGCAAACTCATGTTGTACTATCTTCAAAACTTTCCGAATACCGTGTAAGAGGTACTGAGTTCAATTCCCAACAATCCCGATATGTACCAATGTGACTTTTGGGAGTCATAAGTAAAATGCCCGTACAGTAAAGAAAAACATAGTGATGAAACGTGGACTTAATTGTCTGAAATCACCAACCCGCAGTAAGCAAGCGTGTTGATTAATTGCCCATTCCTTCTCTTTTTGAGAGAGTCCTTTGGTTTTAGAGTGGGACAGTAACGAGCTAATTATTATGTTTTTATGTTATACATGATAATTAACATAGTAACAGAGGTTATTTAAATCGGTTTACAAATACCGGAGATATTCGGTAACGTACATAAAAAAATATGGCCGATTTGAGAATCTCCTCCTTTTTAGAAGTCGGTTTAAAAAATATTCTGTTCTTTAAGGAAGTCTATAGTATTACTTAATGAATAAAGCCAAAAATAATAAATAAAATGTATTTTTCTTTACTTAAAATTTGTCATCTATTTATATACAGAAATCACAGTGTACAAATAAAACTAATAATAATTATAGCAAATATCGTGATGTTAGGATTATATGGTGTGTTACAAACGAAACTGATTTTGGTTAACTTTGCGCATGACGTCACCTTGTCCAAAATCACGGAAGAAATAAACGTCAAACGCCATTGTTATTGTTGACTTTCTAACGTGTTTCGGTGTAAATAGTGTTGTAAATACTTTCGTATTTACTTCCTATTTTTAATTTATTCCATATGACGTTTCACTTTGTATAATACGTACCAGAACTTATGTATATAGGTACGATTAAGGCAGATTAACAAAAAAATCAGTTTTCTTAACTGTAAACGTAAATTAGATAAGAAATTGTCCAAAATTACCAATAAAACATAATTATTACAAAAGATATTTGTTTTATTTATTTATTTATTTAATATGTAAAACCATACTTATTTAATCTTCACACCTGGAGTTTTGCGAAGCACACAAACTAAAAACTGCATTGCATAATACATAACGTTTGTATTTTGAATAAAAAATATTTCTAACATTAATATATCCAAGCTAATTATTGGCATCGTTACCTAGAAGAACCTATAAATAGTGGAAAAAACAATCAATTAAATAATTTTGCAAAACAATTAATCCAAATTTAAATTAATATACAAAATATTTTGAAAATCACGCCATTCTAAATGACTTTGGACAAGCTGACGTCACTAAAGATGCGCAAGAACACACCATATAATCCTAACATCACGATAAATATAAACAGTTTTACCACAAAAGAAAAAATCTTGTTAATGGAAAAAATTCATAGTCGAGAAGTAGTCAAAAGTTAGAGTTTCAAATTCGGGTGCGTAAGTCAAAATCGGGAGATTCAAAAATCGGATTTGCATGTCTTAGCCGGGGGTATAACTCAAGAATGTTTAATACAAAATAAGATTTATTAACATTGCAAAAAAGATAAATGTGTTTTTAAACATTTTTATAATTTTTATTTTAAAACAAATTTTGTTTTTTTTTAAACATCAAAGATTTTTTACAATCTGTTTTACAGTGAAAACAATAAATAAAATTGTTTGTCTTTACGAGAGATGTAAGGTCCAGTGACCAAAGGATCACGACAACCACACATTAGCTTGTTTACCGGTGAGATGCGCACATACACTGATACGCGAGCACGAAACATTGACATATTAATACAAATATGACAATGGCACGAAAACTAAAACTGGCACAGAGCACAATGGCTGGACGCTGTTGAAGGCGTAGCTTCCTCTACTGTATGCTCTGTCAGGATCGGTTAGGTAGGTCCAAGGGATCATATCGCTTCAATCTCTTCGCTTGTTGGTTGTTGAGAAGATTGTGTGCCAAGGTGTTAGGATGTACCCGCAACCTATTTTGATATTGTTCAGAAGATTTTTTGCACTCTTCGGAGACTGATAGTACCTGAAGATCTCTAAGTATTGCGTTATTCTGGATGTACCAAGGGGCATTAGCGATTGTTCTCAGAGTTTTGGATTGAAATCTTTGTATTTTCATAATATTAGATTTGCTAGCTCATCCCCAGAGCTGCGAACCATATGTCCAAATGGATTTAATTATTGTTTTGTATATAAGCAGCTTGTTAGCGATCGATAGGTGAGAGTTTTTTCCCAACATCTAGTAAAGTTTTCTGTATAAAATTCCCAGTTGAAGTCTTTTCGTCCATATATGTTTGGTCCAAGTTAGGCGTTTGTCAAGGTGAATACCTAGATATTTTACGTCATCCTTTTGAGGTAAAGGATGTCCATCGACGTTAACTTGTCGACATGTACCTCTTCTTAGAGTGAATGTAATGTGTGTGGATTTTGAGGGGTTTACTCTAATTCTCCAGAGTTCAAGCCATTCATTTGTTTTGTCCAGATGTAGTTGCAGTCTCTCTGATGCTATTATTGGATTACCATGAGCGGCCAGGAAAGCAGTAACATCTGCGAAAGTTGCAAGTGTTAGGTCGTTGCTTGTTGGCAAGTCAGTCGTATATATTAGGTATAGGATCGGTCCGAGCACACTACCCTGAGGTACACCAGATAGGATAGGGTAGAGTTTTGTAAAGGCTTCACTATATTTTACCAGAGATCTCCTTTCTGTAAGGTATGATAGAGATCTTTAAATATTAAGTCATAATAAAATTTTTGCTACCCGCTCTTTATTTGAATAATTTGTTTGGATTGGTATCCATTCTTTTAGTTGTTTTTTAAAAAGTTTAATGGGTTTTTTAAGACAGTATCTGGTTAGGTACTTCTTTGTGTTTAGAGCTAATGTATATAATGAATATTTTGCCCGTGTTATTCTCACTTTTGGACTACCTGTTCAAAAATTAAGTCTTGTTTGGTGTTGAGAGGAGTTAGTGTATTCTTCTTTTTATATTTTTTAATGACTGGTTTGTACTTACAGGTTTCTACGCATAATAGCTACCAACTTTGCCCAGGGCTTCCAACTTTGCCCATTTCCAGGTTAAAAAAAAACAACAACTTTGTGGAAACTTCCAAAAGAATGCGATATACTGCAAACTGGTTGGCCGGAAGTTCAGTACTGTTTTAAATGCGATACGTAGTTTAGTTCTATGCAATCAGGTAAAGAAATGTACCCAATTTTTTTACTAGTTTTTAACACGAAAAGGTTTACTGTGGCTTTGTTTATCGATATTCTTTAATAATAATTTTTTTATCAGTTTATAGCTCAACGTTTTATTTCTAACGTGCATGGTTATGTTTAAAAGCCAAGTATGGAATGCCATGGTGGAGTTCTCAATACCAAAGAAACTCATTCGGATGACCAAAGTCTGTATGGTGGGTGGAATATCTAAAGTACGTGAATATAATAAACTGTCTGGCAGCTTTGAAATCAACAGTGGACTTAAACAGGGTGATGCGTTATCTCCACTACTTTTTAACCTTGTATTAGAGAAAGCCATGAGGTCGCCGAAATAAAAACAGAATTGCTATCGGTTCAAGGTCCCAAGCTGTTACTCGCATATGCATATGACATAGATCTCGTTGGAGACTCCATCCTATCCACGAAAGACATTTTCAACAAGGTGGAAGGAGCAACAATTGAAGAAGGGCTGAAGATTAATGAAGAGAAGACGAAATATATGTGTATAAATAGAACGACACGAAGAGACAGAATAGGACAAAATGTGACGGTCAACACCTTCAATTTCGAAAGAGTACAACGTTTTAAGTATCTGGGGGCCGTAATCACAGCTGACAACGATGTTACTAAAGAAATAAAAGACAGAATCCAATCTGCAAACCGCTGTCTATTTGCATTGAATAAGCTCATAAAATCAAAAAATCTCACAAGAAGTTCAAAGATCAAAATCTATAAATCCATAGTCAGACCTGTAAAAACAGACGGATGCGAAACGTGGACCATGACCAAAGCAAACGAAGAAAAGCTCAGACGCTTTGAACGAAAAATACTTAGAAAAATTTTCGGACCTCACCATGACATTACCACAAACCAGTATACGATCAGAACCAATATCGAATTAAAAGCACTCTAAAACGAAGCAGATATTGTCCAAGAAATTAAATCACAGCGACTAAGATGGTCAGGCCACGTGCACAGACTGCATAACGAAAGACTTGTAAAACTGGTATGGGAGGAGATTCCCACAGGCAAAAGACCACTCGGACGTCCCAGAATGCGATGGAGAGATAACATCCAAGCAGATCTCCGGAAAATGAACATTCCATTTGACCCTAGGTTGATGGAAGACCGAACAAATTGGAAAAAAGTTGTACAGTCAGCCAAGACACACCCAGGGTTGTAGCGCTACGTGATGATGATGATGATGGTTATGTTTATCTTTACCTAATTTTATAAACCGCTGTAGTAAAGTTATAAACTGAAATGAGCAATGTTGACATCCATAGTTTGGTTTTATTTAATTATTTTTTATATAATATTTATTTTTTGCTATAGTATCATTTTTAATGCGTTATAACAACAATTTTAGTGCATCTATGATATTTAAAGTGAAAATAAAATAAATATATATTTTTTACCGTTCCTTCACTTTATAATTTTTATTCGTCTGCTTTATTCTTGCAGTATCTCCAGAAACAGAAGCAAATTTGTATCCCAGCAGTATAAAAACTACACAGAAGAAACCCTAGTAGAAGCTATCTAAGCTGTTAAAAATAGAACGATGAGCTCCAGAGAAGCTGAGCAACAATTTCGAATTCCTCGTAAAACGATTTCAAATAAGGTTAATACAAAGCATGATAAGGACAAAGGCCATCCAAAAGCGCTAACAAAGGTTAAAGACCGACATTTTGTTGATGTTTTAATAGCGTGTGCAGAATTTGGCTTTTTGTTAACAATGCTAGAATAAAGAATAATGATTAAAAACCTCTAGAACTTGAGAGGGATAAGTAATAATATTTTTAAGAACAATACTCCTGGCAAAAATTGGGTGGAAAACTTTATCTCCAGATATAAACATCTACTAACGAAAAAGTATTGCCAAAATTTAAAACGCTTTAGGGTAGAAAAAACAGAAGAAGACAGGGAGGAATATTTTAAACGTCTAGAAAAACTGTTAGTGGGGATAAACCCGAAAATATAATAAACTAAATAAAAAAAAATAACCTTCCATGATCGGTAAATACGTGTCCAAATATAGTTATGGAGCCTATGCGGTGGAATCTGTTCGTTCTTTAAAAGCATTTGATATACGGTAAATATAACAATGTAAAGACATTAACATTTGGAAGCAGTGATATCAATATCGTACTTCGTAGACCATCTGGCTTTTAGCATTGAGTAAATCGACCAGAATGATGAAGATTTCAATGTTTTTGCCTTTTTAGAAAAATAGGCAATTAAAACGTTTACAGAATATTTTCCTTTGCCTATTGGCTTTGCAGTAAACCACGTTGATTTCGCATCAAAAATTTTGGAAAACACCTTAATCAGATACAGAAAATCCGGCTAAACTTCTTGACTTCTTAACTACTTCGAGAAATTGGATTTATCAAATTATAGGAAAGACATTGCTATGTTGAAAAATAGTTTTAAGCGTGCGGAAGACTATGTTAACAATAAAATGATTAAAAAACATTACGTTTTCTTTATTTGGTCACATGCTGATCGAAGAATCCCTGTAGCATCACACTAAAGCACCTAGTTTTGATCAAATTCTTACACAAATAAATCGAAATGCCGTTTCTAAATGGTTTTAAATCAAATATTTATTTAGGGTATTGAAAAGTTGGAATAGTGAGTCGAATAACTCCGCTAGTTACATACAACTCCAACTGTTCACTTAGTTATAATTGACAATATAAATATAATTCAGAAAACTTTTTAAAAGAAATATTTTAGATGTTAAATGCAAGAAAAATTTTTACAATCCATAAATTATGTTGTTTCAATTATTTTTTTTACTACTTTTCAGAGTCTCAAAAGATATTTTTATGTTAAAGTAATTATTTCGAGATGGAGTTTCTGAAATTTAGACCTTAAACATTAAGAACAAGCCTAAAAAATATCACATCCGACAGGACTCGAACCAGCAATCTTTAGCTATAGCCGGTAACGCTTCTAAGCACCTCATCCACATATGCATTAAAAGTTAGTAAATTTTTTTATCGTCTTAATTCAACTCTTGTCAGATTTGACACTTACTTACTCAATTCTTCTTTACACATGTATGTGTGACGTAAATGAGAAATTGATTATTTTTTCAAATCGATAATTAAAACATCAAATTTGATTTTTCCTTATTATCATTTCTAAATTTCAAAAATCCTATGAAAGATATATCAAAATAATCTATGATTGCGCTGTCATAACCGAACAAAAAATAATACATTTCACAAAAAAATAATTAAAAAGCATTGTGTGGTTTTATGAAACCACGGTAAAAGTGAAACTTTTTTTCACACTATAGACATTTAACTAAAAATTTTTTAAATAATATTTCATTAAGGGTATAAAAATCGCTTTATCAATCTTAATTTTATACTTGGAAAATTGGAATGGACCGAATATAAATAAAATTAAACACAAATAATATAGCTTGGAGCACACTACACTGTCAGCTGCTGCAAACTATAGGCGTTGAAATCGAAATCAAAATCGAAATCGAAATCGAAATCGAAACCGAAACCGAAATCGAAATCGAAATCGAAATCGAAATCGAAATCGAAATCGAAATCGAAATCGAAATCGAAATCGAAATCGAAATCGAAATCGAAATCGAAATCGAAATCGAAATCGAAATCGAAATCGAAATCGAAATCGAAATTGAAATCGAAATCGAAATCTAAATTGAAATCGAAATCAAAATCGAAA